>BMAO01037958.1:0-26232 GCA_019973975.1 Trichonephila clavata | reverse complement strand
TCGGTGACTTCTCTGTTCTTCCGTTTCCTCCGCTCTTCTATCCTGGTCACGTTGTACCATGGCACCAATCGGTGACTTCTCTCTTCTTCCGATTCCTCCGCTCTTTCTATCCTGGTCACGTTGTACCATGGCAGCCAATCGGTGACTTCTCTGTCTTTTCCGATTCCTCCGCTCTTCTATCCTGGTCACGTTGTACCATGGCAGCCAATCGGTGACTTCTCTGTTCTTCAGTTTCCTCCGCTCTTCTCTCCTGGTCACGTTGTGCCATGGCTGCCAATCGGTGACTTCTTTCTCCTTCAGTTTCAGTGGCTCTTCTTTTGCCTTCTCTAATTGCCTGCCTTCTACGGGCAGCATCACCTGTAATGCTTCTTTTCCGTTTAGGCATTGCAGATGAAAAACAATCAAAACAAAGCGGGGGGAAAAACTATTTAAAACTTTAGAGCTAGACCTGATTTACAAATTGAATTAATACGATGCAATGATTTTCAACATTAAAACATGCTAAATAAATTACTACAAAATAAAGTTTCAAGCACCTATTTTTACTTTTAAGAAAGACATATACAAAAACAATTTAAAGTTTATCACTGATCTAATATTATGCAAATAAATACGTTACGTTTGAAGAATTACTTTGAAAATCTACAACAAAATTAAAATAGAAACAATCAAACAAAGTAAATATAATTAAAACTTAACAGCTTAACTTTTAAAAAGACACATACAAAATGAATTTAAAGTTTTGCACTATACTCTACAAATAAAATACGTTAGGTTTGAGTAATTCCTTTGAAAATCGAGCAACTAAACTAAAACAGAAACAATCAAACAAAGTAAAAATATTAATTAAAACTTAAAAAGAGAGTACTTATCTTTTTTTCTTTGACCAATAAATGCTAAAAAATTTTATCTTTTTTTCTTTGACCAGAGAAATTCAAAAATATTTTAGAAATGGCGGTAAGCCAGAGCAGCCAGATTCACGATTGTCACATAACGATATTCACATAACGATTGAAAAATTTCGATTCACGATTACATTTAAATGTATTGTAAAAAATTTATTGATTTTTGATATTTAAAAAAAAAATTAATAATAAAGAATATATAATATGAACATAGGTTTTTTTTTCCTAAGGAATTTATGTCTATTTAACTGACTATTTCCGGGGGAAAAATTAAAAATCAGAAAAAAACCTTTTTCAAGGGAAAAAAAATACGGATATAATTTCGGGTACATGGGTTTCTGGGAACCCTCAGACCCTTATCTGGCTAGAAAAAGTTCTGTATAGGTCTTGGTTAAGTTGCATTTTCATGCTGGATAGTATGGAGCTTAGCAATTGGATGAGTGGCGATCAGGCCGGTAGGCGGGGCTTCGAGGCGATGATCTTTGGCGGCTCGGTTTTGGAATCTGGTGGAAGAGAGAGTGTCTTCCAATTTGGATGTAGTAGTGATGAGGATATTGGCTCAAAAAAGGCTGCCCATGGGGGTCTGAGTGTGTGTAATGATGTGTGGCGACGCAATGTCCAGTAGGAGAAAAAATTTAAGACAAGTATGAAAAAAACGACCGGCGGGTTTCTACGAGGCGGACATCATCCTTCACATTGACCGCGCACGGCAGTGCTGCAGTTATAGTCTTGAGTGTAGCGGAGCTCTCAGCACTCCGCCACCAGACAGTTAACCAATGTTTGGCTAAATGTAAAATCGCCTATTTTAAATTATTTTAAAAAATCATTACCTTTATTTTAAGGGCGTAATTTTTACGTTAATGCTCTCAAACATCACCAACTATTTGCAAAAATAACGTACTTTGAAATAAAAAATGTACAAATTACTACTTTTTAATTTATTTCTCAGAAAAAAACATAAGTTTACGAAAATCACAAAATGTTTTTTTAAAATCCGTAATTTTGAAGCAATTTTTTCAATCTTCGTATATGTTACGGATAATATTACTGTACACACGGAAAAAAGGTTTTGTGAGATATCTTCATAAATGACGAAGTTATTCAATGTGAAGTAAAAATTAAGACTACTTTTTAAAAATTCTATAAAAAAAAAGTTTTGGGAATTTTATTTTTTAAATGAATGGATCTAAAAGAGAAAGGCTTGAAGTTAATTAGTGTAGAATATCGATTTAATAACACGAAAAGTAATTCATACCCAACGATTTAGAAATAATTTTCATAAAAACGCATCAGTTTTAACACTATTTTAAAAAATTCGAAAAAAATAGAAAATATCGTTATTTTACAAAAAAAATTACACCGTGTCGTGGCGAAATAAATGATCTTTCCGATTCTGTAATTATTTTTTGTCTAATTTCGACACCGAAAATCGGATGACAATTTTAATATGGTGGAAAACGTAAGATTACCGCTCGGCCGAAACGGAAGGGAAGTTCCGCCAAGTAAGCAACCGGCAGGAGTAAAACAATTCGGCGTTTTAAGGTTTTTAATTAATATCTTTTTAACTAATTACAATATCGGAATATAAATAGGCAATACGGCTTCCCCGGAAAATTCCCGATCTTTTGGTACCTTCCGCGACTTTCTGCGTGGTGCTGTTCGTGAGAAGATAGACGCACATAGATAGATAGATACATAATACATACGTTTGTTTACCTTCGAATTTTAATAGTGTAGACTAGCTTTCATGGCCCGGCGTTGCACGGGCTTATACCGAGGGTATAACTTAATCCCCATGTTAATTTCCTCCTTTCTTTCTGACGTCAACATTTTTGTGTGGTTTTGACGCGTACGATGTGAGTGCGTGTCATGGCTTTGTCGCTTAACATTTTCCCTTCTCTTCACAAATTCAACACTTCCAATATTATTTTTCGAAATTACTTTGATTTCTTTGTTTCTTTCCTCTCCGCTTAGCACTGCGTTGCACGGGCTTTTTTCGACTGAATAACTTCATCCCCATGGAAATTTCGTGTTTCCCTCAGGCCGATAGCTCTTATGTGCGCGATGTGAGTGATTTCTTTAACTATGTCATTAAGACTCCCTTTTTCGAAATTTGTTCTTGCGTTGGTGTGGTGTTCTAATTATTAGAGATGGGTGAAAGCGCAGGTGTCGTCCTCGTCACTTGACCATGGTTGAAAATTTCGAGGTCCATCGCCAATAACCCTCGAATAGGCGAACAGTGCGAATCAAAAATCACTCACTCAGTTTTCAGTTCTTTCGTTGCAATTTTTTAGTCCCCGGAAACGAAAATGTAGCCTTTTTAACGATAGTTGTATGTTTAATAAAGACAGAAAAGTAGAAATTTTTCAAATTTCACTACTATTTTAAATATTGAAGTAAAATTGTGAGGATTTTTTGAAATATTCGACACACGGGAAAAATGTTTCATGCAATTATCTTTATAAAAGAAGAAATTATTAAATGATTGTTTTAAGTATTTTGAGTGTTTTATTAAAATTTGTTTCGAATGCATAACATACTGCCATGGAAATTCACCTTCCTTTATCAAAGTTCCTGGTATGTGTGTGATTCCTTTATATAAACGTCACTACAATTCCCTTTTTTGAAAAAAAAAATATCTTCCAGATCTTACTAATGTCAAACATGTTTCAGTTCTCTTTCTACTGCATTGTGTTACAGTGGCTTATTTGAGTGTAGAACTATTTTCCCCCTGACTCTCCCCTCAGATATAAGATTTATCTTCAAGTTTCTATTCATGACATGTCGAAAACAATATTGCTTTAGTAAAAAAATAATAAATTTAAACAATAAAAGAAAACTATTTTGATGCTTGAGTAAAAAAAAAGTCATCATTTTTTAATAATAGATAATTTTTAGGAATCTAAAATAATAAAATAATTTTCAGGTTTTCATTAATCAATCAATCGCTACTTACAGTTAGCTTAAAAATGTCTCTCTAGAACGTACTGATTGGAAGGAAATCCAAACTCTCTTTAAATAACCGGATATTTATTTACAAAACCTATCTTCGCCCCATCTTAACGTATACATGCCCCATTTGGGGATCTGCCAGTAACACACAATTAAATGATATTCAAAGACTTCATAATAAACAGGTACATCCCAAGATCTGTTCTCCACGAAGAACTTTGTGTTGAACCCATCCACACCCTAATAGCGAATCTTTCCTCAACTTTCCATTCTGCAATCCATTCTGCAACTTTCCATTCTGCAATCCATTCTGCAACTTTCCATTCTGCAATCATGACAACCCAACGATTAGCTCTCAATCTAACTTCATGAACCAGCCTCACCTCATGTACCGTTTGCCTCATAGTGCAACGAAGATACTACCTGATTTCTAAGAATTCCACCCCCCCCCCATGCTGTTAAACGTAACGAAAACCCCCTTTTCGGATTGAAGAACGAAACGAAAAAGTTGTTTTGCGTTTCTACGGAAACAATGTTCCACCTCCCCCACCACCTCCTCACCGCCGAAGCTAGTTTTAGCTTAGGCGAACCTATCATTCTCACTTTATTTTACATACATTATCTCTTAGGTATACTGTGTAACTGAAGTAGAAGCCTAGCTACCGCTAGGCTGGCACTGAGGACAAATATTTATTCCAGGCTCTAGAACGTATTTTTATCCAAAATAATAGCCGTTATACCTTTTATTAACAAATAATTAATTTAATAAGAAAATAATAGAAATATTCATTTGATTTTAAAAAATATATTAATTTAAATCCACATTATCTATAAATAATAATAAAAAAATTCTACAGATAGCTCTTGAAACGTTTGGATGTTTGATTAAACATATGTAACTGCTAAGAAAAACACTATGTAAAAAACCTAGTTATAAGTACACATTCACTGAAAAAAATCATTCAAAAAGAAAATAATACTATCTGATAAAAACATTTAATTTTTTTAGTTTTTTCCCGGAAACGAAACTGTAGCATTTTTAAAAATAGTTGTATGCTGAAAAAAGAACAGAAAGTATAAATTTTTCAAATTACAAAATTTCACTACTATTTTAATTCTTGAAGTAAAATTGTGAGAATTTTATGAAATATTTGACACGGGGGGAAAAAAGTTTCATGCAATTACGCATTATTTTAAAGTAAACTATAAGTTTTATGAAAGAGAACAAAAATTACGATACTGATAAATATTTTAAATGAATCTCAGAAATGCATTGAATGCATTTTAATTTTAAAAAAATATATTAATTTAAATCCATTATCAATAAATACTAATAAAAAAAATTCACAGATAGCTCTTGAAACATTTGGATGTTTAATTAAACATATATTAGTGTTAAAAATCCACTTTTGGGGGAAAACCTAGTTATATGCTAACATTCACTGAAAAAAACATTAAAAAAAAAAGAATACTATTTGATAAAAACATTAAATTTTTTTAATTTTAATTTTATAGTTTTTCATTCCACTCTGTGTTAAAATTATTTAAACACGTATCTGCGGAAAAAATTATATTATACAAAACTAACTTATTAATTATTTTTAATAAAATTGATTAAAAATGCTCATTTAGCAATTAATTGTGACATAGTTTTCGGCATTTTACTTTTTTAATCACTGTTTCTAAATATCAATAAACTTTTTAAAAATCATTTTCTTTTAAATTCATCGATATTTATAAAATACAAAAACTATAACTTATTAATATTTTTACATTAAAATTGATTAAAAATATTCATTTAGCAATTAATTGTGACATTCCGTTTGCTTAAATAATGGCAGCACTGAAAATTTACGTGGGAAAAATAAACAGAAATGAAAGCTTCTTGTTAGGAATTGTTGAAAAAGATAGAAATTACTTTGAATGATTAAAAATCAGAAAAAAACCTTTTTTAAGGCAAAAAAAAAAAATGAAAATTACATTAAAATAACAGAGGATCATGTTAAAATAAGTATTTATCAGTAAAATTAATTTACGTGGGAAAAATAAGCAGAAACGAACAAAATGAAATTCGCTAGATTCGAACCCAGACATAAGAAAGAATTAAGATACTTTGCGAAAGCGGCGCGTTAGACAACCACGCCACGCAGATTAGTAGCAGAAAAGAAAATAGGCAATAATAATGAATGGTCGGTTCAAATTGAATTTAATTTTTAATTGAGGGGATCCATAGGATATTCACATAACGATTGAAAGATTTCGATTGAAGATTACATTTAAATGTATTGCAAAAAATTTATTGATTTTTGATATTTTAAAAAAAAGCAATTAATAATAAAGAATATATAATACAAACATAGCTTTTTTTTTCCTAAGGAATTTATACCTATTTAACTGACTATTTCCAAAAAAAAAAATTTCGAAATGGGCAAATTCTTCGATTTTATTATGAAATTATATGTCAAAAAAAGAAATATACATTAGGCATTATTTTAAAGTAAACTATAAGTTTTATGAAAGAGAACAAAAATTTCGATACTGATAAATATTTTAAATGAATCTCAGAAATGCATTGAATGCATTTTATCATCTTAATCTGACATATATAGTTGATAAAATACATCTTTCACTCGCATTTTTTTTTTTACTCGCCAAAGTTACTGATTTCCTCCTGTTTAAGGCAGAATTTTTTTAGTGTAACCCTTGAGTTAGAGCGGTCGAAGGCGAAACAGGTCTGAAGTCTTTGGCGCAAAGCTAATTTTCGACGCCAATGTTTGGCTAAATGTAAAATCGCGTATTTTAAATTATTTTAAAAATCATTACCTTCATTTTAAGGGCATAATTTTTACGTTAATGCTCTCAAACATCACCAACTATTTGCAAAAATAACGTACTTTGAAATAAAAATGTACAAATTACTACTTTTTAATTTATTTCTCAGAAAAACATAAGTTTACGAAAATCACAATTTCTTTTTTTAAAATCCGTACTTTTGAAGCAATTTTTTCAATCTTCGTATATGTTACGGATAATATTACTGTACACACGGAAAAAAGATTTTGTGAGATTATCTTCATAAATGACGAAGTTATTCAATGTGAAGTAAAAATTAAGACTACTTTTTAAAAATTCTTTAAAAAAAAGTTTTGGGAATTTTATTTTTTAAATGAATGGTTCTAAAAGAGAAAGGCTTGAAATTAATTAGTGTAGAATATCGATTTAATAACACGAAAAGTAATTCATACCCAACGATTTAGAAATAATTTTCATAAAAACGCATCAGTTTTAACACTATTTTAAAAAATTCGAAAAAAATAGAAAATATCGTTATTTTACAAAAAAAATTACACCGTGTTGTGGCGAAATAAATGATCTTTCCGATTCTGTAATTATTTTTTGTCTAATTTTGACACCGAAAATCGGATGACAATTTTAATATGGTGGAAAACGTAAGATTACCGCTCGGCCGAAACGGAAGGGAAGTTCCGCCAAGTAAGCAACCGGCAGGTGTAAAACAATTCGGCGTTTTAAGGTTTTTAATTAATATCTTTTTAACTAATTACAATATCGGAATATAAATAGGCAATACGGCTTCCCCGGAAAATTCCCGATCTTTTGGTACCTTCCACGACTTTCTGCGTGGTGCTGTTCGTGAGAAGATAGACGCACATAGATAGATAGATAGATACATAGATACATAGATACGTTTGTTTTCCTTCGAATTTTAATAGTGTAAGATAATCAATAAATTTTGTATAATATAATTTTTTTCGCAGATACGTGATTAAATAATTTAATTAACACGGAGTGGAATGAAAAACTATAAAATTAAAATTAAAAAATTTAAATGTTTTTATCAATTAGTATTATTTTCTTTTGGAATGTTTTTTTCAGTGAAATTTTTTTAAAATTAAAATGCATTCAATGCATTTCTGATATTCATTTAAAATATTTATCAGTATCGAAATTTTTGTTCTCTTTCATAAAACTTATAGTTTATTTTAAAATAATGCGTAATTGCATGAAACTCCCCCCCCCCGTGTCGAATATTTCAAAAAATTCTCACAATTTTACTTCAACAATTAAAATAGTAGTGAAACTTTGTAATTTGAAAAATATATACTTTCTGATCTTTTTTCAGCGTACAACTATTTTTAAAAATGGTACAGTTTCGTTTCCGGGAAAAACTATTTTTCTTTAAAGATATTTATAGAAAAAAAACTTTTTTTTTTTACAAAATAATGCTGTTTTGCATATTTAATGATTTTTTCTCATATGAATCAATATCGTTGCGTTTATATAAAAATGATTTTTAAAACTTTCAAAATCAGTAATTTAAAAAATAAAAAGCCGAAAACTTTTTTGAACGAATGTAATAAAACACTCAAAATACTTAAATCAATCATTTAATAATTTCTTCTTTTATAAAGGTAATTGCATGAAACTTTTTTCCCCCGAGTCGAATATTTCAAAAAATCCTCACAATTTTACTCCAAGAATTAAAATAGTAGTGAAATTTTGTAATTTTAAAAATTTATACTTTCTGTCTTTTTTCCAGCATACAACTATTTTTAAAAAGACCACATTTTCGTTTCCGGTTAATAAAAAATTGCAACGAAAGAATTAGAAAGTGAGTGGGTGATTTTAAAATTCACCCTGTTTGCCTATTCGAAAATTTTTGGTGACGGATCTCGAAATTTTCAACCATTCTCAAGTGACGCGGACGACACCTGAGCTTTCACCCATCTTTAATAATTACCACACCACACCAACGCAAGAACAGATTTCGAAAAAGGGAGTTTTTATGACATAGTTAAAGAAATCACTCACATCGCGCGCATACACACACACAAGTGCTATCGTCCTGAGAGAAACACGAAATTTCCATGGGGATGAAGTTATTCACTCGGTAAAACCAAAGAATTGGAAAGTGAGTGGGTGAGTTTTAAATTCGCACTGTTTGCCTATTCGAGGGTTTTTGGTGACGGACCTCGAAATTTTCAACCATGCTCAAGTGACGAGGACGACACATGAGCTTTCACCCATCTTTAATAATTACCACACCACACCAACGCAAGAACAAATTTCGAAAAAGGGAGTTTTTATGACATTGTTAAAGAAATCACTCACATCGCACGCACGCACACACACACACACAAGTGCTATCGGCCTGAAAGCAACGAAATTTCCATGAGGGTGAAGTTATTCACTCGGTAAAAGCCCGTGCAACGCCGGGCTAAGCGGAAAGGAAAGAAACAAAGAAATCAAAGTAATTTCGGAAAATAATATTGGAAGTGCTGAATTTGTGAAGTTGAGTGAATATTAACGTCCCACTGTTCAGCTACACGAGGCCTTTTGGGGACGGTCCACGTAATTTTGAACCATGGTCAAGTGACGTGGACCACACCTGCGCTGGCACCCTCTCCTAACTACCACACAACACCAACTGGAGGACGTTTGAGCTCTCGACATATTTTACGTGCATCCCTCCCCTACACTGCGGGTTTTCAGTGGTACTAGGATCGAGAATTAGTGGTACTAGGCAGTAGGATCGAGAATCATCGCAACAAAGTCATGACACGCACTCACGGGACATGCACTCACATCGTACGCGTCAAACCCTACAAAAGTGTTGGCGTTAGAATAAAAGGAGGAAATTAACATGAGGATTAAGTTATACCCTCGGTATAAGCCCGTGCAACGCCGGGCCATGAAAGCTAGTACAATATTAAAATTCGAAGGTAAACAAACATATCTATCTATGTATGTATGTATGTAATTGCGTCTATTTTTTCACGAACCGCACCACGCAGAAAGTCGCGGAAGGTACCAAAAGATCGGGAATTTTCCGTTGAAGCCTTAAAACGCCTAATTGTTTTAACTCTTACCGGTTGTTTACTTGGCCAAACTTGCTTTCCGTTTCGGCCGAGCGGTGATCCGACGTTTTCGACCATATTAAAATTGTCATCCAATTTTCGGTGTTGAAATCAGCTAAAAATTATTACAGAATCGGAAAGATCATTTATTTCGCCACGAAACGATATAATTTTTTTTGTAAAATAACGATATTTTCTATTTTTTTTTTTCGAATTTTTTAAAATAGTGTTAAAACTGATGCGTTTTTATGAAAATTATTTCTAAATCGTTGGGTATGAATTACTTTTCGTGTTATTAAACCGATATCTACACTAATTAACTTCAAGCCTTTCTCTTTTAGATCCATTCATTTAAAAAATAAAATTCCCAAAACTTTTTTTTAAAAGAATTTTTAAAAAGTATAGTCCCAATTTTTACTTTACATTGAATAACTTCGTCATTTATGAAGGTAATTTCACAAAACCGTTTTTCCGTGTGTACAGTAATATTATCCGTAACATATACGAAGATTGAAAAAATTGCTTCAAAATTACGGATTTTAAAAAACATTTTGTGATTTTCGTAAACTGATGTTTTTCTGAGAAATAAATTAAAAAGTAGTAATTTGTACATTTTTTATTTCAAAGTGTGACGGGTGCTTACGCGTTTCACTAACCTTCTCTCAAATTCTTTTAAGATTGTATTTATTTTAACCAATCCCCGCTGAGAGCTAAAAGTATGACTTATGCAAACAAGATAGTTTCAGGTTTAGCGAGTTCGAAAGAGATATAAAAGGGAGAAATGAAATGAAGAGGGAGGATGACTACGTGGCAAGTGGCAAGTGGTGTGGAAATTACGGTGTTCCTATCCCCTTTAGGGGATGTACCTCCTCATCAGAATATTTAGGGATATTTACATAAAAATTGAGTTACTTAAAATTAAAAAGAGATAAAAACTAAAGAGAATTAAGGGGAAAAAATATATGGGCAATGGCGTAATGCCTGCTAGGAGAAAAAGTGGGCGGATGAAGTCCGCCCACCCAGGTACAAAGCACCCAATCAGCGTTCGCTGTTGGGCGTGATGGATAGGCACACTCAAACGAGCGGCCGGTACGAGGGGAGATTCGGACAGCTGACGCTGTGAGAATTCCCGAAAAATGAAAAATTTAAAATGGGAGAGTTAAAGCAGATTAAAAATTTTAAAATTAAAAATATTTATAAAACTTAATTGGAACCAACTTGCTCAGATGCCAAAAACAAAAAACTTGTCATGTCAGATGCGAACGGGCGATGGGCCAGCTCGCGGTAAATAAAAAATGAGAGTGAATGAAGTCATTTACGAAAAAGACGGCTAATAAAATAAAATCCAGTCGTAAAAAGTACCGGGTTTCCCAGAGGAAGCCGATGACATATTGGATTTGACTGGGAAAAGGTAAAAATCAAAAGCTAAAAAAGAGAGGTCCCGTGCTACCATCTGGTGGCCGGGATAAAAAGTAGAGAGTGAACTGAGCGCAAAGATGGAATTTGAGGGCCACCCTCTCGAATTCCGGCCGCGCTAGTTCATTCTACAGAATCTTAAAAAATGAAATTTCAAAACAAATTTAAATGAAAATACAAATCTATTTAACGTAAGTTTTAAACCCTACGCCTTTTGGCGTAGGGGAAATTTACAAATTGTTGATCAAGAACGGCCCTTGGCCTTTTAAGTGAAGAGGAAACAGCCGGGTCGTAGGCTGGCTGGTTTTGGATAAGTTCATTGGGAACTTGAGGAATTTTATTAAAAAAATTTTTGGAGATGAGTTGGATATATGGAAGGGTAGGTTTAACATTTAAATCGCGGTAAATGACTTCATTTCTGATGAACCAGGGAGCACTGACTATTTGTCTCAAAATTGAGTTGGTGAGCCTGTGCAACTTTCTAATGTGGCACATGCCCGCGGCTGCCCAGATGGGAGAGCCGTAGAGCATGACCGGGCGAATGATAGAGTTAAAGAGCAAAACCTTGTGCCTGATCGCTAGTTTGCTCTTATTAGAGACAAGCCTTTTGAGCATAGAATGAACGGTGTTCGCTTTTTGGCGAGCATGTTCGATGTGATGGGCGAAAGTTAATTTTGCGTCTAAAAATAACCCTAGGTATTTGTAAACATTTACCCAGGGGACGGGTTGGCCAAAAATGGTGACTGGGGTTAGGCCCACTGGTAATTGATTTCTTCTCGTGAACATGAGGCAGGCACTTTTGGAGGCGTTAACTTTTTAATTTTCCAGTCCGTGAGCCAGAGCTCTAGCAAAGTGACGTATTGTTGAAGATTAGAGATTACCACGGAAAATCTCTTATCTTGTGATATAATGGCAGTGTCGTCCGCATACATTGCTAAATGGACGAAGTTAGCTTGAGGGATATCATTTACATACAAGTTGAAGAGGAGCGGTGAGATCAGAGACCCTTGCGGGATGCCGCTTCTGATTGGTCGAGGGGAGGAGAGAATTTTATCAACTCTCACTCTGAATGAGCGCGCGGAAAGATAGTTATTTATGACCTTGATCAGGGGAGCCGGAAAATCAAGTCGTATGAGCTTGATTAATAAGCCATCGTGCCAAATGGATGACTACGTGTTTTGATAGAGGAGTTAACTACGAGATTGATTAAGAAGGTGATTCTAGGAGATTAGTTTAACTAAGTGAAGTTTGTTAGCTGAAGGAAGATTATTGAAAAAGGTTCATTAATTCGGTTCGGACGTAACTGAAGATATCAAGGATTGAAGCCGCTCTATAGATCCTTCAAGTAGTAAAGAATCCTGTCTTAAAGAGATATCAGGTCTGTGATTTTCATAAATTAGATTTAAATGCGTAGTTTGATTGTATGCGTTATTCCCCGTGGTATCAGTTAGTGTTCCGTCGTTCATAATTGAATTCTTATCTCGCTCCACTATAATTTGTTGTTCTTAAAGTTTGATTAATGTTTGTGTATTTCTATCATAAGAAGGATTTTAATAAATAATAGTGATTTATTAATTACGTAGTTGTTAATTATGAATCCAACATACTCAAATTTAGATAATGTACAAAGGGGAGTTAATAATCATAGGGGTAGTGAGAGACTACGACACTGGCGCCCAAACGAAATACCGGAATTAAGAGCAGGTGCAGGATTTAGAGTTTTGCCGGAATTATTTTTTTCGGGTAAAGAAAATGTGTCTGAGTTTATTGCTAACATCGATGGCAATATAGCCTACTATGAAATACCGGCGAATCTATCATGTGCGTATTTAAAAGGTCATTTAATTGGGAGAGTGTTAGACTGGTTTGAGGTGATAGGGTTCGAGTGTGTAAATGAAGACGCGACTGCATTTGCAACACTTAAAAAGAAATTGTCAGATAGTTTTCCGGTAATACGGAATAAATCAGAGCTAGAAGCTCAGTTTTTTTTCATCAAAACAACGGAGAGGTCAAGCCCCGTCAGACTTTATTTTTCAGCTGTTAAAAATTCATAAAACTTTGGATTTGAATTATGATGAGTTAAAATTGATTGATCACATAGTAATGCGACTAGAACCCCAAATAATGGATTATTTAGAATTTCGAAACCCCACAACGAAAGCTCAATTGATAGAGTTGGTAGACCGGTATGAGGAACGTCATAGCTGCAGGGATAACCAGGGTTCAAGTAATAATTTTGCTAGACGAAGTTGGGATGTGAGTAGGAATCCTGAGGAAAGAAGGAATAATAGAAATTGGAGAGATACTGGGGTCGGAAACAGTTAAAATGATCAAAGAGGACTAGGCAGGGGTGTGAATAATTTTTCTCGTCGTAATTATCAAAATCAGGGATTCGAGGGAGGAAATCGCTACAATCAGCCAAATCAGAGAACAGACCGGTATCAGAACCGTAGGATGGTGGTTAGGAAGGGTCCTAATGATGATTCGGCAAAGCAGAATTGGAGGCGTGTTGATTGCAACAGCGAAAGGCAAAGAAGTGCCAAATTAAACTTCTAAGCGATCGTGTTGAGGGAGGTAAACGATCGCTAGTTAAGTCAAATCCTCCTAATAGAATTAAACTTAATTCATTGCGATTATCACCAGTTGAACTTCCGTATGTGCCGATTCTTTTGCATGATACATTTCTAAAAGCGCTCTGGGATACAGGTGCGGAAAAGTCATTTATTTCAGAAAAAACGTACCGGTCATATTTTTCTTTCTGTCCTATTAAAAAATCGTTAGCTGAAGTAGCTACAGCTCAAGGGTCACAATGAAGAAATTTAGGCACAGTTGAGTTAAGAATTAAAATAAGAGAATTTTCGAAGTTGTGGAAATTTCATGTGATTGCTGAGATGCAATATCTATGCATCCTAGGTATTGATTTTATGTCACATGCAAAGATTAGTTTGGACTTTCTGTCAAAGTCGTTAGTCATTCCGGAATCGCAAACGGAAAAAGTGGCAATTTCGGACGAACCGGTTCAAATAGATTTATCTAACACTAAGTTAAATTCAAAACAAAAACAGGAATTGCAGATTTTGTCTAAGGAATTTCATGGGTTGTTTTCGCTTAAGCCTGGTCTGGCACATGTATTTTGTCATGAAATTGACACGGGTGATAGTCCTCCTGTTTTTTCGAGACCTTATCGCTATGACAGGGTCAAACAGGGTATAATCGACTACCATGTTCAGAAAATGTTAAATGATGGAACAATAGTTCCAACAACATCGCCCTACGCGTCTCCAGTTGTTTTATGTCGGAAGAAAAACGGGTTGCCGTTAGATGACCCAGAAGCTTATAGGTTTGCAATAGATTATAGGAAATTAAATGCGATCACGAGATATCCGCGATATCCGCTACCAATAATTGATGATTTGATCACTAATATCCCACACACCGAAATTATGTCATCACTTGATTTACGCAGCGGATACTTTCAGATGGCAGTAGACCCCAAAGATATTCATAAGACGGCGTTTGTTACAAAAAATGGTACTTTTGCATTTACTCGCATGCCATTTGGCCTTTCGGGGCAGCTCCAAATTTTCAAAGGCCATAGAGATGATCCTCAAGACAGTCCTCGGGCGTTTTACAGTCGGTCCAAAAAATAGTCGAGCACCGTGACCCTTTCCAAAAATGATTGAAAATGGAAAACGACATTTTTGGAAAGGGTGTCAGAATCGTGTCCCTTGGGGTGTGTTGATTGAAAATTTTTTCCTCTGAAACAAAATATGGGGCGCGAGAACAAAAAATTGTTTCATCCTGGATGAGGGGACAAATGAAATGGAGACTTGTCCCGCTGGGCAACGACCCATGTAATGGAGGTAGGTCAGGGAGGGACAATGAGACAAGTCAAGCTGGGGGAAAGCAACGACCTATAAAGTGTAGGCATTACAACGTTGGTATGTCGAGAAAAGACAGAGAATCATTCCAATAGGGGTGTTGTTGGAACATGGGAGGCGAGCCATCTCACGACGTTGCCCTCTTGGCGTGGGTGCGAACCTCGTCTACGTGAGTGGACCCTCGTGTGACCAGGGTCCTGACAATTTAAGCAACATGCGTCTCATTTTCGCATCAATCGACCTTTGCACCCGTATAGTATTGCGTTTCTCAGTACCCTCTTTCCAGGGGGAATAGAAAAATGACTGTGGGAAATAAAAATGTTGGGCTGCCAAGCGTGTACGGGACCCATGGTATAATGTCCATCCATGTGACGGGCTGGAAATGTTTAAATTGTGTGATTCCCTTGTATCCGCGCTACGAGGAAACGGAGGAACCTCTGCATTTGAATCTATACGATAATAAAATAGTGTATGTCGAGGAGGGAGCCGAGGAAAGAGATTTGATTCAAAGGGAAAAAGTCGTGTTGAAAAAGGAACTTGACGAGTTGAAAACAAAAGAATATGAATGGAAAATAAAAGAATATGAATGGAAAACAAAAGAATATGAATTGAAAACAAAAGAATATGAGTTGAAAACAAAAGAATATGAGTTGAAACAAAAGAATATGAGTTGAAAATAAAATATTGAATAATTTGTTGCAAGGAAAAAGAGTGGATAGAATCTCTTTCAATACATGGCGTTGGAAAAACAATAGTGTAAAAAGGTTGGTTCGACCTCGTTCAGCCATCTCTCAACTTTCGAGTTCCCTAGCAAACCTTTGAAACTAAATCATGTAAGCTTCTCTTAAAAAAAAAAAAAAAAATTTTTTTTTTTTTTTTTAGAGGTAGAATGTTTTAAACTTTTTGAGCTCTGCCAAGAGTTTGGTTGTCAAGCTCCTGAAAGATATTTTAAACTTGCCTCACATTCTTTTTTCGGCTTTTGCGATATTTTATTTTATTAGCCTTTCATTGTGAATCTTACACAATGTTCCAGGCACAGTCTCAAAAAATGTGTCAACCTTCCATTGTGAATCTTACACACAATGTTCCAGCCACAGTCTGAATCAATGTGTCAGAGTTTTTTTTCTTGTCGTTTCCAAACCCCCGCCAATGGAAGAATGATTCCTGGTCCCGAGCTATGCTCCTTTCCATGGCTGTTCCAAACCCTCAATTTGTATACTATATGGAATGTCACCCTGATTTGCTTTTCATCTTTCACATTTTATTGGTCTTGCACAATGTTCTAACAATTGTGTCAGAGTTTTTTTCGGGTCGTTTCCAACCTTGACTCTGAGAGTAGCCCAAAAAAATGGGAGATGAATGACTGGTCCCGAGCTATGCTCCTTTCCAGTCATCCATCTCCCATTTTTCTGGGGAATCCCTGTCCCCCTCCTCTACGAGGCTGCTCGTATGGGGTTGGGCGCCCTGCAGAGAGGACAGGTATTCCTCACCTCCAGGTGTTGCAGTAAACACCGCATGTGAAATACATGGCCACAATGTGTCTTTTCTGGCCAATGCATCGGACTCAGACAGATGGAACACGTCTCGGGTATTTGGAAGACGCTTTCGGGCCATTTGAGTGCAAAACAGCCATCCAAGACGGCTTGAGCCAAGAGAATCCAAGGGGCCAACGGTTGAGGTCCATGTCGCCTCCAGGCCTTGTACGCCAATCGATACAATTTGGGAAGGGCCAAGACCGTCCACAGAGCTTGCAGAAAGGCCCCCTTGCCTTGGGCCGCCTGCTGTTCGAGGTAATCACTGTAAAGTTCGGAAGGTTCAGAAGAGGTGAGACATTCAAAGGTGGGCAGGTCGTCGATGGGCTCGGGATGGGGCAACACTTTCCGTAAAAGGTCTCCCAGGTCCACGGGGGAAAGAGCAATGACGTCGGACGGAGTGAGAGTCTGTAACTGGGCTCGAAACTGCATCATAAAAGTAATGTACTCGGCCAAATGGGCCTCGTGGTATTCGGCCAGGTAGATTTGAAAGGCTTTGTCAGACTCCATTGTCTCGTATGAGGCAAAAAGGCATCCGAATCGTGCTTTTGAGAGAAGAGCGACGCGCAGGAAGTGCTTTTGGATTGGCTAGACAGGAGGAAGATCCTGTGAGGGTCATGTCCGTTCTTTCAAAATGGATGGCATCATCTCCGGTCCCGCCGGAAGCCAAGCACCTTTCAAGGTGGCAGAAAGAGTAGGATCCACGGGGCCCTGTCTCCAACATTGACAGTGAGCTCGTGTCAAACATTCGAGCGAGTGTAAAGACCCGTCCCGTACGACGACATGATTGAAGCGTTTCACGATAAAATAGTGTTCGGGGGCGTCAAAGACATTAAAACAATGGCAAGTGTCGGGTCCTTCCGTACAGGCATCTGCACTATAGACACAATCGGAAAGATGGAATCCATGCTCGCTCAAGACCACCTGGACGGGAATGGGAAAGTGGGTCGCGAGTTGTTGAAATTTCACAATACCCGCTAAACGTTGCAAGCGTCGTCTATAAGACGACCAGCGTGAGACGTTGTCTCGCAAACCTGGGAGAATGTTTTTTTCCAATTCACCCAGGAGAGAATCGAACGAGGTCATCATGAAGAGAATAAGAAATGTTGACAACAGATCAAACCAAATGAAAGCTCGAGTGAAAGGCTCAACCTTTTTAGACACTCTCCAATCTTTCTAAAAAAAAAAAATTTTTTTTTATTTTTTTTAGAGAGATTGGTTGTAAACTTTATTTGCATCTGATAAATGTTTTAAATTTTATTTGCATCTGATAAATGTTTTAAACTTTATTTTTGCTTCTGAAAGATGTTTTAAACTTTATTTTTGCTTCTGAAAGATATTTCAAATGTTATGTACGTCTGAAAGATATTTCAAACTTTCCTTCTGAAAGATATTTCAAACCTTGTTTGCGTCTAAAAGATTTTTCAAATTTTATGTGCTTCTGACAAATCTTTTAAACTTTATTCGCTTCCGACAGAGGGTTTGGGAAACCCACTCTGGATCACGTCATACATCCTTTGCCAACGTTTACTATTTTCGTCCGTCCAATGCATGGCCCGGGGTAAATAGTGTTGTCCAATCTCTAAAATTTCTTTCAATCGTGCTTCGGTGGGTTCACCGCGCATCACTCGTTCTTGAAACACCATCGATTTCAATAAAACGTGAATCACACAATCATGAGGGGACTCTTTTCCCCGAGAACACACTAAACAATCTTGTTCACAATAACATGCATCCGAAACAGCAGACATGGTCGGACACGATAGATTGAAAAGAAACAAAATTTCAAAGCACACTACACTAGACGAGTAAATGAAATGAGGGGGTGGTAGAAAGCTTTTAAACTTTGAAAGAACACGGAGTTTTAATCCACGCAGCACAAGAAGAGAAAAACTCTAGCTAGACAAGAAATTAATTTATCCTTACAAAAAAAAAAAAAATTTTTTTTTTTTTTAGAGAGAATGTTTAAGAGCAAACACTTGACAGATTACATTTCAGAGCACAAATTTGCAGCTTCTCTTTTTCAACATGACCGACCCGGACAATGTGTTGAGCCTGTTATCCGCCCCTGGTTCCCCTTTGCCCTCCATGGGTTCTCCTTCACACCCAGAGTCTTCTCATGAGCCCCCAAAACTAAACTCTCCCCAAGACCCTCGACCACGACGTCGTTTCTCCTCGTCTCGACGACGCCCTCCTTATGCTTATCGATTTCCCCAGCACCACGCTCAAGTCTTTTTCCATACGCACGGTCTGGCCGTGTTGTGTCTCCGAGACCATGGTTTCACGCTCACCAACGGGGTCGTCTCGTATGCTTCGGATCGCGTCGAGGCGCATAAAGTGTTCAACTCTTTACATTATCTCAATGTCGGCACCCTCTGTGTGACCGATTCTCGTTCCAAGCAAGACTTTAAAGACATTCAAGCAAAATGGAGCGCTTTCAGTCCTTTCAAACGCATCCCCGTCATGCTCTTGAAATCCCATGCACGAGGCGAATGTCCCTTTTGCCACCAGACGCAATGTCATCGTTGGATTGCCGTGCAAGGCATGTGTTCCATACTCCACCAACCTCTCAACCCCATTTTTCACTCGCATCCGGCCTAACACGTCTATAAAAGGAGGACGCGGGTCGACGCTTCTCGTCAGTTTGCAGCATGGATGCCTTCCCAGAGCACCTCTCCTCCACCGTGGTGCCCGTGACGCTGCCCGAGAAACCCGATGCGTTGGAATATGCCGCTCAACAAGGCCAGGTGCGAGCGGGCATCCTCTACCAGGAGCCTCACGCCAAACGCGTGTTTACCTTATTTCGTCAAGATCCGTGGTACCACCAAAAGACGTTGATGGACAATTTCAAGCGGGCCGTGCTGGAAGCCAAGCACGTCAACGAATTTCGACCCAACGCGATCCTGTGGGAAAAAGTGTCCAAAAGCCTCTTGAAAAATCCAGATCGTTTGCTCAAAAATACCGACAAGAGGATGGTGTACATTTATGGCAACCTGTTTTTTGTGAAAAAAGACTTTACCTTTGGGTTGAGAACGGTGCACCCCGGAGAAGTGCATTTCATTCAAACGACGCACGTGCCCCTGCTGCTCTACGAACTGCCCCCTTCCAGTCTCCAGTGTCGAGCCCGACCCAACGTGAACGAGAAGAGTTTCGAGCCCTACGACCAAATGCTCTACCATCGGACCATCTTGGAGCCACACACGGCCTATCCGATCCCGGCGGGAACCCACTATTTGCTGTTGACGGTTCAAAAAACCGTTTTGGGTCTGGACCTTATCCCCGAATCCCTGCTCCCTCAGCTCCTTCAGAAGGGATTTCACCTGGGAGATTTTCGAAAAAAAAAAACGTTGGATCAAACCGCCTACAAGCTACCGCCTCCGACCCCAGTGCTTGGACTGAAGCGATCGGGGGAGGAGACGCGCCCCTCCAAGAAACGAGGATGCATCCAGAGACCTGTGCAGATTCCACAACCTGAGCTACTCTATCCTCAACCTGTGCAGATTCCACAACCTGAGCTACTCTATCCTCAACCTGTGCAGATTCCAGAACCTGAGCTCCTCTCTCCGCCACCTGAGCCGATTCCAGAACCTGAGCTCCTCTCTCCACCACCTGTGCAGATTCCAGAACCTGAGCTCATCTCTCCGCCACCTGTGCAGATTCCAGAACCTGAGCTCATCTCTCCAGAGCCCGAAGCTGCTTGGCTCGACCAACTCCTAACGTCCTTTTCTGGACCCGAACCCTCGGTGCTCCACCTGGTGCCCTCGTTCTTTGATGAAAACAATGAACTCATCACCTTCCTGGAGACTTTTGAACACGATATGGCGATGGAGCCCCTGGACTTGTCAATGCCCAAACTCTCCCCTTGTATCCGACCTTCTGTTGGATTTAAAGCCATGCAACCTCTGAATCTATCTTGTAGAGTATGATCAATAAAAAAATGATTATTTTTTAAAAAACGTCTCCTTCTTTGTGTCCAAACATTTATTGGACCCGTTGCAAACAAAAAGTATAATTGTTTTAAAAACAAGTCTCCTTCTTTGTGTCTGAATGATACAACCTTTATTGGACCCGTGTCCAACAAAAAGTATAATTTTTTAAAAAAGCAAGTCTCTTTGTGTCAGAATGATCCAACATTTATTGGACCAGTGTCGACATCGCACGACGATCGTGTTTGGTAATTTGGGTCGCTGGCCCGATCGAGTCACGTATTACGAGCACGACTATCCTTACACCATCCTCTTTGAACCCAATTTCGGGGTGCACGTGCCTCGGTCGTTTGGAAAGACCGTGGTCGTGTTTACCAGTCATTTGGATTTGACGTGGGATCCAGGCGTCCAGTTGAGATTCTTTCAACTGGGTCGTCCCCCGTCTCGCCGAGTTTGGGAAGCCCATCAACCTCACAATAAGGAGGCCTATACGTTGAATCTCACAAACTGCACGCGCCTAGCGGAGGTGTACGTGAGACTATTAACGTGGTTGGATGATTGGGAAATGCATCGAGACGACCCCCTTCCTTGGCGCCTGGTCATGCCCCCAGCTTGGAAACGGGCGTTGGAACCTCACGTGGAACGCTCGCATCGCAAGGCCTTGGAATATGGGATGCCAGTTGACGTCACGCTCCTCGAGCGTATATAAGGCCAGCCAGCAGAATCATTCTTTTTCAGAAGGATGTCTATCTATTTTGCTCATGCCAACTACTTTCTCCACCAGGGCAAGCCAGTGCCCATCGAGTTGTCTATTGCCACCCTTCCCAAGAATGGCAGTGATCCTCAAGTGCTCTGCATTACCGTCAACCATGACGGATTCGACTCCACGCCCCGAGACATGCGATACAATGCCTGCAAAAACGCTCGTCTTCGTCTGGTACGTCCCTTGCCCAAGAGTGTGCCTGTAGACTACCTACCCTATTGCGTGAGGGGCATGGTGGACCCAGGAGGTCTCATTGTCGTGAAAAGCTCCAAACAGCAAAAAATGTTTAAAGAGTTGGGACTCGTCACCGTATGCTTGGAGATGCTGCCCAAATTCAACACCCTTGGCGATGGCACCTTTCCCAACCCCATGCATGATGACCTCCACGAGGAAGGGGACGTGTCTCATTGCACCATGCTGAAATCTTTTCAATTTGCAAAATATCTGCAGCAGTTTCAAAAGTTGCAGGCGGAATGGAAGGACAAAGTTTCAGCTTTGAGAGAGTAAAAAAAAATTGCCCAATGGCCCAAAAAAAGGGGGACCGAGTCGACACCAAAGTCGACTCGGTCCCCCTTTTTTTGGATAAAGGAAGGTGCCAAGGTTGGAGAGCCTCTCTTTTAAAAATGTGTACTGTTTACCAACCTCTTTTATTTTTTTGCATGTCGATAGAAATCTCAGGATATGGATTGCCAGCCAATAGGAATCGATTCACGTGACCCACCAGAGTATATTAGGCGAGCCATCCGCCGCCCTTTTCTCAAATGCACCATGTCTCATCTAGCCTTTTTTGCTCATGCCAACGTGTTTCATCGTGGGGGTAAGCCTGTCCCGATCGAAGTCTCCATTGCCAGCATTTCGGAGGATCCACAAGTCATGTGCATCACCGTGGATCATTCCAATGGGACCTCGAAGGATGACCGGGTCAATCGGTATATCAACGAACGTCTCCGTCTCAAAAGCCACCTGCCTGGATCCGTGCCCCTCGAATACCTCAGCTTTTGCGTCAGGGGTAAATTTGGTCAGCTGGCGCAAGGCAATCGAGGCCTCATTGTGGTCAAGGGAACCGACCAACGCAAACTCTTTGAGCAGCTGGGGTTGTTTACCATCAGCTTGGAGACG
Source organism: Trichonephila clavata (assembly GCA_019973975.1). Taxonomy (NCBI): domain Eukaryota; kingdom Metazoa; phylum Arthropoda; class Arachnida; order Araneae; family Nephilidae; genus Trichonephila; species Trichonephila clavata. The sequence goes on along the minus strand of BMAO01037958.1, from coordinate 3,862 downwards.
CTGCCAAAGTTCCAGGATCTCCATGACCCTACGCTACCCGATCACCTCCACGATGAGGTGCACGAAAATTATGACATTTCCGAGTGCACCATGGTCAAATCTTTCCGGTTTGCGCGTTATCTACACCATTTCAACAAGCTGCAGGCCGAATGTCAGAAACAAATGGCTGATTTAGTGGAGTAAATGTGGAACATTGAACTGTACAGAGTAGTGAACATTGAAATATGAAACTCTACCTATTGAACTGAACCGAAAAAAGGGGGACCGAGTCGACACAAGAGTCGACTCGGTCCCCCTTTTTTTGGGTGAAGGAAGGTGCCAACGTTGGAGGGCCTCTCTTTGAAAACTTGTACTCTTCTGTGAAAACATGCCCAAAAAAACAGGCCCAAATCCGTAACTAATACCTAAGAAGGAACCTTTTGTGTTTTAATTCATGACGTCATGAATGGATGTAAGTAACATGAAAATGAATGGAAGGAAAGGATAGGATGCAAAAGGGTTGAAATATTTTTCAGAAGCAAATAAAGTTTACAACCAATCTCTCTAAAAAAAAAAAAAAATTTTTTTTTTTTTTTTTTTTTTTTACAGAGTGAGAAAACTTTTCAGAGTGAGAAAAATTTTCAGAGCAAAGAATAGTTTGAGTTTGATTGTAATTTCAAACATGTAGCGTGTCTTTGGCTCGGGGTCAATAGTATTTTCCATTGCATAAAATTGGCTCCAACCTTATAATTGGTTGGCTCACCGTGCAACATTTGTTCTTGAAACAAATGATTGTCAGCTTATAAATGTTTGGGAGTTTTATGTAGACTTGATACCCAACATTGACATTTAGCTTTGGTCAAACATTCTTTGGAATGGAGTGTCCCATCTCGTACGACGACTTTATCCAATTGTTTCACAATAAAATATTTTTCGGGTTCATCAAATAAATAAAAACAATGACAACAACCTGGGCTTTAGTATTTTTGTCTCTACTATAGATGCAATCCGAGATATGAAGCCCATGTTCGTTCTGGACCAACTTGACGGGAAGAGGAAATCTGTTCAAGAGTTCTTGAAATTTCACAATACCCGCTAAACGTAGCAATTTTCGTCTATAAGGCAACAACTGGGAGGTGGGTTCTTGCTGCACACCTGGGATAATCATGTCTTCCAATTGAGAAAGTAACGTTTCTAATGAAGACATGACTCTCAGGAAGGAATGCTTACAATCAGGGAATACAAACAAACTGTCAATCTCTTGGCAGATTGAACAGCTCAAAAAATTTTCAACCAAACTATTACTCTCTAAAAAAAAAAAAAAAAATATTTTTTTTTTTTTTTTTTTTACAGAGTGAGAAAACTTTTCAGAGTGAGAAAAATGTTTAGAGCAAAGAATAGTTTGAGTTTGACTTCAAGTTGTCGAGTGTTTATACCCTACATTCAAGTGACGTCATGCGCAGTAGAATGTTATAGGACTTTTCATTTTTTTCCCAGTGTCTCATTTCTCATGGCATCGTGCTCGAACCTTCCATCTCGGTCTATTCCAATGGGATCGAGTTCTTTTCGATTCAAACCGTGTGAGTTTCAAGGCTCTCGAGACCCTCCTATGGGGGGTATTCCCAATGGTATTACAGGGTTCGACAGGACTCGTAGCCCACGTCCTACCCTGCGCGACACACGTTCCTAGGTGCCTTAGGAGCCCCACCATGTACCTTTGAATGTTATGATGGTTCACTCCTTACAGACCCTCCTATGGGGGGTAGGGTCAAATCAATGGGAGGGTTGCCCTCTACTAGCGCGTCTCTTTCATTTGACATGCTGCAAACGCTTCTCGGTTCCATAGAAGCCGAGATTGGTTCGTACCTGCCGAGATTGGTTCAAGACAATGTTACACCTGTTTTTGAACCCTAGAGACCCTTCTAGGGGGGGTAGGATCTTGTAAGGGGTATCTTTCAAAAGAGCCTTTTATTCCAAACAGATGGATAGGTGACACGATGACCTGAGGGGTCCTGGGGCTGAGCAAGGTCCCGTTCAAGTTTCGCGTGACGCAAAAAGTGACCCGCACTCAAACCACTATAGCACAAAAACCATTCAAGGTGCGACATTGAAACCCAGTTTAAACAATGACCCATCGTATGGGCTATCCGAAAATATAAAAATATATACAAAAAAATCATAATGAAAACAAGTAAAACATTACGTGAATAAAGAGGTCATGCGAGACTCACCGGCCCTTAAAGGGGGCTTACACACAAATTTTGTGGCAAGTGACCCCGAAAAGGGATAGAAGAGATGGAGCTCTATCGAATGACATCAGAATTGGCAAGGGTCGACCACTGGTGCGGGCACTATTCGCTGAAAACTGTTCAAAATATCTTATTTATAGGTCGTAATCCAAAATTATTTCGCTGTTTCGCGCTGCTGGCTGTTGCTATGTCTCACTAGACTAATTTAAAAAAAAAAATTTTTTTTTTTTTTTTTTTTTTTAGAGGTAGAATGTTTTAAACTTTTTGAGCTCTGCCAAAAGTTTGGTTGTCAAGCTCCTGAAAGATATTTTAAACTTGCCTCACATTCTTTTTTCGGCTTTTGCGATATTTTATTTTATTAGCCTTTCATTGTGAATCTTACACAATGTTCCAGGCACAGTCTCAAAAAATGTGTCAACCTTCCATTGTGAATCTTACACACAATGTTCCAGCCACAGTCTGAATCAATGTGTCAGAGTTTTTTTTCTTGTCGTTTCCAAACCCCCGCCAATGGAAGAATGATTCCTGGTCCCGAGCTATGCTCCTTTCCATGGCTGTTCCAAACCCTCAATTTGTATACTATATGGAATGTCACCCTGATTTGCTTTTCATCTTTCACATTTTATTGGTCTTGCACAATGTTCTAACAATTGTGTCAGAGTTTTTTTCGGGTCGTTTCCAACCTTGACTCTGAGAGTAGCCCAAAAAAATGGGAGATGAATGACTGGTCCCGAGCTATGCTCCTTTCCAGTCATCCATCTCCCATTTTTCTGGGGAATCCCTGTCCCCCTCCTCTACGAGGCTGCTCGTATGGGGTTGGGCGCCCTGCAGAGAGGACAGGTATTCCTCACCTCCAGGTGTTGCAGTAAACACCGCATGTGAAATACATGGCCACAATGTGTCTTTTCTGGCCAATGCATCGGACTCAGACAGATGGAACACGTCTCGGGTATTTGGAAGACGCTTTCGGGCCATTTGAGTGCAAAACAGCCATCCAAGACGGCTTGAGCCAAGAGAATCCAAGGGGCCAACGGTTGAGGTCCATGTCGCCTCCAGGCCTTGTACGCCAATCGATACAATTTGGGAAGGGCCAAGACCGTCCACAGAGCTTGCAGAAAGGCCCCCTTGCCTTGGGCCGCCTGCTGTTCGAGGTAATCACTGTAAAGTTCGGAAGGTTCAGAAGAGGTGAGACATTCAAAGGTGGGCAGGTCGTCGATGGGCTCGGGATGGGGCAACACTTTCCGTAAAAGGTCTCCCAGGTCCACGGGGGAAAGAGCAATGACGTCGGACGGAGTGAGAGTCTGTAACTGGGCTCGAAACTGCATCATAAAAGTAATGTACTCGGCCAAATGGGCCTCGTGGTATTCGGCCAGGTAGATTTGAAAGGCTTTGTCAGACTCCATTGTCTCGTATGAGGCAAAAAGGCATCCGAATCGTGCTTTTGAGAGAAGAGCGACGCGCAGGAAGTGCTTTTGGATTGGCTAGACAGGAGGAAGATCCTGTGAGGGTCATGTCCGTTCTTTCAAAATGGATGGCATCATCTCCGGTCCGCCGGAAGCCAAGCACCTTTCAAGGTGGCAGAAAGAGTAGGATCCACGGGGCCCTGTCTCCAACATTGAGCTCGTGTCAACATT
>BMAO01037957.1:0-16180 GCA_019973975.1 Trichonephila clavata | reverse complement strand
AAATTAAAGCTCTACCAATCAGTATGTTTTCTTCTTGGTAAATTAGATATAAAAAGTTTGATTTTCTTTCCTGGCAATGATTATTCTGTTATCTCATTAAGTCAAAATAAGTTGGATGCAATAAAATTGTGGAATTTAACGAAATACTGGACATTTTCTTATAAGCTTTTAAAAAAAATACAAGGTAAAAAGAATGAAAATGAGCCAATTATATGCTGAACATACACAGTATGGTTTTAATGGAAAACTACTGAAAATTCTATATACAAGACTAGAATTTGAAAGGAAAATTAAGCTTACACTTTATAGTCTTCTGTAGGATACAGCAAACCAAGATAAAGTTTCTAAGGTCAGAAGCAGTTTTATTAACAGTTAATACTTTTTCTTCTATAACATCTAATGATGTATGAATAGTATATAAAAACTTTAAATCATTCCCAGGAGAAGATGTTTTCACATACAAAGGATAGTTCTATAATGAAATTGGACATCATAAATGCATTTTATTTTCCATATATGAGAAAACAAAGAATAGTTAATGCTTATAAACTAGAAAATATAAACTATAACAAAACAAAAATAAATATAAAAAAATGTTTCTTTTTCAAGGAGAATCTTTTCAATAATATTTACCTCTATTTAAATCTTTAAAATTCGCTATTATCCTTTTTAATTAGCATTTGAACTCCGAATTTCCAAAATATTAAAACATATTTGGAATTGAAAAAAAAAAAAATGTGTAACCTAATTATTATTTCTACATATTTCACATAAGAAAAAAATTTTTTTTATGTAAAATAACTCTTCTTTGCACTTTGGTTTTGACATATAGTGTATAAATTTTTGTCGGAAATTTTCAAATGAGATTACTTAACAATTTGTTATTTAAGACAGAAAATAAAATGGTAATATGCAGTAAGCTGCAAATGTTTCAAACATTCTTTACACATGATTAACTCTAAAAAATTTGTATGCTGTTTCTTACTGCTTTCTATATCCTAAAACAACTCAGAACGAAAAAATACACAAAAACAAAGATACGCAAAGAACAATCTTTAATTTTAATAAATTTTTTAAAAAACTGTAAGACTTGATATTGTTTTACTTATTCATTCGAACACAATTAAAGAAAGTGAAACAAAGAAAAAATAAACTTCGAAATAGTAAACTATCATCTGCTGATGATTTGCATGATTTTTTTCACAACAGTAATACTGCTTGAGTGCACTATTTTGTTGTTTTAAAATAAAATTAATAATTATTTCGTATTAATAAGTTTGTTTCAACCAAATATTCGACCCAAACAAACCTCTTTGCTGATTACAGCAACCGCTGCAGCCATATATGTAATTTCAGTTAATTTAAATCTAATAAATTAGTGACTTCTGTAATTAATAATCAATTTTATTACAATGCCTTTGCACCACAAGCAGGCAGATACAGATTCTGTTTGACAACATTAGTCGAAAACCGATTTCTATGTTTAACTGTAAAATGATAGAAAACGTTATTTGATTCTTTGTCGAATATTTATAATAACTAATTTTCTTGTAAATATTTGAGAACTATTTTTAATAGACATATTTTGTAACTTTTTAAAAGTTTAATAATATTCTATTTTAATGCAAAATTATGCAAATAGTCTTATTAGTTGAAAGTAAAGTACTTTTATAATTTTAAAATGGCAACATAAATTTAGTTTCAGTTTCAGTCTGTTATTAAATGTTACATTTATATTTGTATGTACCGGTGAAAAATTTTGAATTAGGAATTTTCGAATAAATCTGTTAAATGTTTAAAAAAATGCAAGCTTGGGAATAGGGAAAATGAACCCGAATCAGGATATTTTATATTACTGTCAAATTGGAAATTTGACTGAAGTTGAAAACTGCTTAAAAGAAGGTAATTTTTTTATAAATATTTTACTTACCCCAATTTTTATTTTTTAGAATTTAGAATCTCAATGTTTTAATTCTCTCGCATGAAAATTTGTCTTCAAATCAAAGTAAGAAGAGTTGACTTCTTAGGTAGTAGTCACACTAATAATATATAACTAGTTAAAAAAAAAATCACTTGACAGATTATTGCAGAATAATCTGAATTTCAATTGGGAATTATTTCGCATGATGCGATATACTGGTTAACATTGATGAATTGTAAATTTTAATTAGTTTCAGATTTGTTCGTAATTAACTTTTGCAATAGACGTATTCAAAAAAATTCGCTTTAAACTGAAGGATTATTTTTCAAGGAGTCTTGATTAATGGAAACACTGCATTAAATAAATTTATAAATTATAATTCTTGGCTCTTGTGGGTAGTTGAAAGATTAAGAAAAATTATGTCTTCAAAAATTTTTTTTCGTGCTTTGAAAAATCATTTATTCTTCTTGTAAGTGAATTTTAAATCATTATATGAATATTGAAGAATGATTACTAGATTTATTTTTGTTAAGGGTACAAATGTATAAGCATCACCGCAGCCAAAATTGCGCCGTGCAAATCGCTCTCCTTCAAATAAAACACGTTAGAATTTTTGTTGGGTACTTCTGTATTATCGCAACAATTGCCAACTCTATTAATAACTCGCCAAGTTGTCAACCCTGACTATGTGTCATACATGCTGAATTGGCAATCAGTTGCTTTGTTTCATAGAATGTCGCCAATAGGTTTGATAATATTAAGTAATCTTTGTTGTTTTGATATCATGGCAAAATTCGCGTTGTGCAAATTTTGCTGGTGGTGATGCTATTACGCAAGTATCTTTTTTTTTTATTGGTCACATGTATATTAAATATTTTCTTGTATGTTATTTATAAAACAACTTTTGTTTTTGAATTCCCATAGAATATTAATTCGTACTTGTGCATTATCGCAGAAATGCCAAAGTTCAAGATAACTCACCAAGTTGACAACCATGATTTCACATGTGTTATGTTCTCTGAATTGCAATCATGTGTTTCATTTCACATAATGTCATCAGTAGGTTGTGATAAAATGTAAATGCCTTAATTTTTTTTCCCTTTAATGTTTTATCTGCATATATGAATAATTTAGATTTAAAATAATTCAAATTTTTTCCTTAGTGTGTGTTGTAACATTAGATTTTCTGTGTTCTCTCAAAGCCAATATTTTTTAATAAAGATTAAGAAATGACTACTTATTCTGCTGTAGATTTAATATTTTTTGGAATAACCAAATTATTTTTTTCTTGATAGTTGACTTAAATAAAAATACCATAATTTATGTTAACTTAAATTTTATTTTGCTAGTAATAAAGTAAGGAATTTCTTCAAAAAAAAAAAAGAAATGAGTCTTCAGTAGTCACATATGATGTGTAACATCTGACTTGTTATCGTGGTAAATACGCAATAGTGACTTTAATCCCGAAAAAAAATGAATCGGGTATGACTGGAAATAATTTTCTATGATAATTATATCTTAATGAAATTTTATTTAATTAACACAAGGAGTAATGCAGTTTTTTAACAAAAATATTTATTCTTTTTCAATTTGGAGAAGAGGGAGACAATAGATTTATGAAAACTAAAGTATGACACATATACTTGTGATTTCAAATCGTTGAAAAACGGCGTCAATAACAGTACCACTGTTAGTTGTCGAAACATTTCGATTTGTGTTCATTTCGAGCTTGAGTTCATCTTTCAGAAAAGTTATGAGCGGCTCAGCTTCTGGCAAACTGAAGTTAACGTTAAAATCACCACTCAAAATCATGGGAAGCGAGTGATAGTTTTTTTTTAAAAAAAAGAGCAGAACCACCTTCGGTATACGGTAAAAGTGCAAAATGCAGGAAATCTTTAATTTTTTTTAACTGTTTGATTCGGAGAAATGTATGCGACCACCAAAATGACTGTTTGTCCATTTTCAAATAAGCATTCTGCCGCACATATGTCCCCAATATATTGACCAACCATACCCAGAGCTATGAAACAATCTTTTATATTTATATCTCAATTATGGGAGAAATTATCGCAAGTTCGACTTGCTTGGTGGTCAAGGCGCGAGGACCCGGTGCACGGCACCACCTAGCCCATTGGTAGTTACGCCACTGTACTTTATTAAATTTATATAAGATTTTTTTTTGTTACATGTCTTAAACATTTTTTAAATAAAACTATTGAACAGAATCGGAAATAAAGAACTGTTCTGAAATATTTCAGGAAAGAGAATAATTTAAATCACATTACACTATTCATTCCATTATTCTTTTTAATTTCTCTTTTTATTAAACTGTTTAAAAAAGGATTTTGATGCAATTTAATATTGAGGAATATCACAGAAAATTGTTTTGAATGAATAGAAATATATATATATAAAGGTTTCTGTCTTAACTAAAACTGATATTTTTATAAAATTAATTACTGTACAAAATTCGGAATATTCCTTATTTCGTACTCATTGAAGATATTTAATTATCATTGTAGATCTAACAAATGAAAAACTGATGTTCCTCAGACAGAAACGAAACAGCGTAAAAAAAGCAGTTTCTTTGTATAACTAGAATGTCCGCCAGTTTTTATGTACGTGAACCATGGGTTGGGCAGTAAAAGAGGGGTCAGTTGTCATATAAATAGTCTTAAAGCTGGTTGTAAACTGGACCCTCAAAGAACAAAAATAGAATGGGAAAGAGGGGGGTTCCTGTCTCGAGCTCGGATTGCACTTGGAAACAAACAGAATATCTCTCTCAACTGTTGTAGAAGAGGCTTGTATGATTCTGTGATACCATTTTCTTTCATCATGACAGCTGTCAGAACATAATCATCAGAAAATGGAATAAAGTAAACGCAAATTTGGAAAAATAATAGCATGGGAAAAAAATGTTTATTTCAAAGTCGAGAAAATATAGAAAATTAAGAAAAAAAGGCATATAATTTATCTTTTATGAAGGAACTATTTACCTTCGATCATTAAGCCAGCACTACACGAGTACTTGGCCTTTCCTTTAGAAACGCCCATTCCCCCTCCCAAAAGAGGCGCTTTCATTGCTTTAGAGTTGGATTTCTGTCTACGGGACCCTAATTGCTACTAAAGTTGGACCCCGAGACGAGGCTAGCGAAGAGACACCCCCAAGGCGCTGAATTGGTCAAATCAAACAGCGCACTCTTCCCCCGACTTCCTGTTACGCATTTCCGTCCCTTTTCACGAAATCACTCCAACAAATATCCACAACCGAGAAGTAAAGATGTTACACATCCAAAAATCCCATAAATGATATTTAATCCAATTTAGCACAATATTAAATACTACTGATCAGTGCTGATTAAAGCTCATTTCAAACCCTGGGACACAGATCTACAGGCCCCTTGGCACTGGAAGGGTGAGATTTAAAACCAGAAAATCTGGTTAACTTCAGCTTATCCAGGCCCCTCGCCCCTGGGCACACCCCCGTGTACCCAATGAATAAACCAGCACTGCTACTGATTGTTGTAGACAAAAAAATTAAAGAATTCTTATGATGAATTTGATTTTTATATTTTCTTCAATGCTTGCATTCTAACCTATGGAACATTTTTGCCAAATAAAAATTGTTAGAATTCAATTTAAAAAAATAAATAAAATGATTTTTGATCAAATATTATTAAGGATTCTTGTCTGACAGATGGTTGATGGATCTTCAATTTTTGTGTCTAATGATGCAACTTGTATGTCCCCCCCCAACTTGATTAAGTTAGAACCCAATCATAATTAACATTAATTTTATTGTATGTCTTGTAAATGATATACTGACTTTGGTGCTACAAGTTGACTTAATACAGAAATTTTATTATCATTTAAAGTAATTCTACATATGTACATGTATTAGATATATATAACAATAGATTTTATAGTACTTTTATGGGAACAATTCATTAATATTTAAGAGTAATGACTATTTTTTTAGCAATGCTGAGTCCTGTATACTGAGCACTGAAGTATTGCATTCAGAGAATCAAATGTTGTGAAATAAATTTATTTGTAAAAAAAAATAGTTAGTCAAAATTGTGTAATCTTTTCTATATTGAGAAGCATGTATAAATTGTATGTAATGATAAAAAAGTTTCTTGATGTTACAGTTTCAATTTATAGAAATTTTATAGAAATTTCTATAAATATATGGCATATTTATAGAAATTGTATGGCAATTATGTGTGTGTGTGATTAATATCCTCATTTAAATTTTTGTTATCAATTGAAATGTTAACAAATTTCTTCTTTATTAGTGAGCTTTAATTGTAATACTTATAGATTTTTCACGCCTTATAATTTTTAGAAAGTTTGATTAAAAAATGGGGTACTTGCATATTTTTGCAACAGTCGCCAACTATATTAACTTGCCAAGTTGGCAACCCTGATTTCCTATGTGTTAATATGTGCTGAATTGGCAACCAGGTGCTTCGTTTCATATAGTGTTGTCAGTAGGTTGCGATATTAAGTAAGTTCCCAATATTTTTATGGAAAGCAAAATGTGTAGATTAGTTCTTTTTTGTGAGATTTTTATATTTAAGATATATATTGATTTTCTGTTGTTCCTGATCTCTTTATTGGAATTTTAATTTGTAAATATCACTTCCGAATTTCTACCTGTTTTTACCTGCGTTATTTTTCATAACTTGTTTATCAACCATGAATGTTGCAAACTAATTGGTGCTTATTTGATAAAGTCAGTAATTTTTCCAGTCGACAATCTCTCATGATATTCAAAAGTAACAACTTATGTATATTTTGTTTAAGTCATAACATTTGTCATCAGTTTATTATTATTTTTTGGCAGAGATGGTTGATGGATTTTTCTTATCAGATGTGTTGTTACTTATTCCACCTGATCAACAGTAACATCAGCTTGAGGCCCATGAAATTCATCATGGCAAAGGGCTAGTTGTACACCTGTCATAGCTAGAAGCTTTGAGCACCATGCAAATGACAGTACAACTTATCTTGGTTGCTCCCCAGTTTTGAAGGAGAACAAACACCCTTTGGGATGGTCAGGGGCCTCCCACTCCTCTTCCCCTTCCACCAACTTCACGAGAGGAATTGTGGTTTAACGAATATTTAGAGTGCCTCCATTGCCACAAAGGCACTTTACATTTACAAACACCCATACCTTCTCCTTGACTTGAACCCAGGCCCTGCATCACTACAGTCAGCATCACTAACCATTATACTGGATGGCCAGCTTCTTATCAGATGTAATATATTAACAGTTTAAATGTATGCATACATTTGAAAGAGGAAGGGATTTAATGGTTTATTACTTTTATTTTTTACTTGAAATGTAAAAAGCATTTGTAGTAATTATTGTTTTGATCAGAGGCGGCTTAAGGTAGTTGGAGGCCCCTGGCGGTAATAGGTTTGAGGCCCATGGGCTTAAGAGTTGAAAAACTGGAATAGTGAAAAGAGTCGCTTACTTTAAATTCTCAAAATAAAATGTATTTCTATGATAAAACTCATTGACTAAAGAAAAATCTTATCTGTATATAAAAAAATAAAAGCCTACTTAAAAGCTTACAGTTTTGCTATAAAGTTTGATTTCTCTCTTTGGCAAATTCATCTATTATTTTTACCATATCTATTTTGTCTAAAACATTTTATTCTGTATATAATATGGCCATGTTGTTCAATTTGTCTTTCTCCATAGTACTTCTTAAATTTTTTTTAATACTTTTTAAAACTAAAAAAGACCATTCACCTGATGCATTCGATATCGGTATTGTTAAAAATATTTTCAGAAGTTTTTCTACATTAGGATTTCTCTTGCTTCTCGATGAATTTCTAGCGGGGTTTCATTGTATCTTTGTTTTCTTTTCATTTCTTGTTCGAAGGTGGTGTGGTTGGTTTGTCGCTGTCCTTTGCACTCATCAAGCTTGGGGCCCCTGGCGGCCGCCAGGTCTGACACCTGCTTAATCCATCACTGGTTTTGATTAAAGTTTAAGTATAGGATTTGCAATTTTTGAAAGAATTAGAAGTTTTCAAGATTTAAGCATAAATTTGTAGTAGTACTTTAATTTTTATGCGTTATGGAACTGAACCTCATTATCCCCCCCCCCTCCAGCTTAATTGTAAAAATACCAAGAATTCCTTTATACATAAATGTAATGCTTTATCTAAAGAAGTTAATTTTTAAAAGTAAATTCTACCTTATATTGTATTGCAAATAAAATAAGTTAATTAAAATCTGGTTTAATTTAACTTTATTTAAAAATCTTGTGTATAATTCTGAAATTTGTTTACTTTATATATACTCTTTTAATGAATTTCTTTATAAAATATAAAATCTTTGACGTAATCTCTTTTTAGGAACATTTATTGATTTTTCAAAATAGTGAAGGAGAAACACCTTTGCAAGTGTCTGCAGCAAATGGATTTTCTCAAATAGTGAATCTACTAATAAGTTATGGAGCCTTGGTTGATCTTCCCAACTCTTATGGATGGACACCCTTAATGCATGCAGCTAGACGTGGCCATTCTTCAACTGTAGCCATATTATTGAAGAAGAAAGCTAAAGTTAACATTTGTAACAAATTAGGTATACATTTTGTCTTTCATAAGGTTTGAATGTATAAATAAAATTTTAGAAAAAGGAGCTAGATTAATTAGAAAATTAAATAAGGAATGATTTTTTTTAGTGAATATTACCATAAGGCGCATTTTTACACCCACTGTTAATGATACTGAAAATCGGGGTGTTGCTTAAAATTGAAGGTGTAAAAAATTTATTGCACAGGGAAAATTAGACATGAAACTGATGATTGGAGCAATTACAGGATAATCTATGTGTTAAAAGTTTTTAATGAACAAATTTTTCACTTGTTAGTTCCCATTTAAAATTTTAAAAATATTTTGTAAATGTTGAATTTTAATAAACTATTTTTTTATTTTTTTCACAAAAAGATTTTTAGAATTTTGGGTTTGGCTTAGGATTGATGGCCACTTAAAATCAGATAAATGTAATACTATAAATGTCCAATTATAAGTACTCTAATTTATTTTACATATTTATTTAATTTGTATTAAATTTTTGTTATTCAATTCTGTTAGACATTTGAAAAAAAAAAATTATTTAGGATCTGAATTTTTATGGTCCTTAAGTTTTTCCAACCACGCGCCATGATCTCAAGTAAATAAACTGATTCGAACCCAACCTTTGTGCGAGTTTCGAGATTTGTAGTTGGCAACGGCTACAATGTAAATTTAACTAACTTGGCTCGTGGAAGTATTTAAGGAGACCGAGGTTGGTTGAGAAAAGGTCGTCGGTTTCGGACGAGGTGATTTTGCTCTTCGATTGGGGCATATGAGATGTGCAACTGGTTTGTTGCTCAGTATTTTTTAAGATGGTTCGAATCAGTTAAACCAAAGTTTGGTAATATTATATTTTGATGATTATACTTTTTTTAACATAAATGTTTTTATTTGCTTCAGTGGCGAGAAGTTTCACTTGAATTATTGAAAGAATAAAAAATGTTTTTAACGAAACTGCTTTATTACTATGCCTCCTCGACATTAAATTTCGCTGCTAAGCTTTGCTTACGTTAATTCATCATGAAGAATTATATCAAATTCAAAATAATTTTTAATAAAATTCAGTTATATTAATTTGCAGTAATAATATAGCATACATTTCATGCAATTTAACTATGCATATTAATGTACAATATTTGTGTTACTTGCAGTTTATGTTGCCTTAAACTTATGACAAATTTTATTTATCATATAAAAACAGAATATAAATAAAAAAAATTATTTTCTTGTAAAAAAGTATTCTGAGGAATTAAAAATTTTTTTTTTGCAATTTTCAACCTTAATTGGTATTTTTTTTCTTTTTTAAAATAGCATAATTAAATATAAAGGGAAAATATCTCAAACTAAAACAATTACTGTTACTTTTTATAAAAATGTTTAATTAATTTGATTCTCTGAAAGTTTTAAAAACATTTTAGCTATATTAGTGAATTTATTTACTTTGGTATTCCAAATTAAGAAAATTTTCATATTTAGGCAAATTTTTAAAAAAATACTGAATGAAAGGTAAAATCAAATTAACACAAAGATGCATTTTTTAGTGTTTGATTACATAAGCATACATGGGCTTATATATTTAGAGAAAAATTGTTTGTAAGTATATTTGCCAATTTCCATGATTCTGCTATAAATTTAAACATCTGCAACTGTATCCCCCCCCCCCCAATATTCAGTAAAACTCTAAAACAAACAGTTCAAATGCATAACTGCTGACATTTTTATAGTAAAATGAGCTGCAAACTCTTTTAGTGAGACAAGCTGTAGTGTTTGTTAGACATTCAGTCAAGACTTCTGGTTCAGTATTTCTTCATTGTATTAAAATTTCTGAAGAATAAAAAGTGTCATTTATTTTTATGGAAATATGATTGTTTCATTAATTTGGAAACATTCACACCAGAACTCAATGGTCATGTTATCAATATTTTATTAATTGAAATTAATTTATGAAATTGCATTCATTGCACAAATTTTTATTTTGTAATTGTTTTATGTTGCTTTTACTTTCTGCTGAACTATTTAATTCTGTTGTTGATACCCTAATTAAGGAGCTCAGAAATAATTAGTAGTAAAACATTTTAAGGATACACCAATGTTGTACTTTTGAAGTTTTTATGTTTCTTTAGTTGCATCATTGATCTCTTTACAAGAATTTTATTATCCTTCGGGATGTCTGATATGATAATTTAAACTGTTTTGTATTTATATTCCACTTATTTACAGGTAAATTTAGGTTGAGTTATATTCCCCCCTCATCCCTGTATTCTAACTTAGGAATCTTATATACTGTGCAATATAAAATTACTATTGGCAAAATTTATGAGTAGTTATATTTTGTTACCAATATTTCTTTAGGTTTGAGCCCAGTTGTGGCTGCTGCTTGGAGTGGAGATTTGAAAACTGTGAAACTTCTGACTGATGCTGGGGCTATTGTAGATTATGTTCCTTCTTTAAATCAAAGTAATGAATGCTATTTGTCACCAATGATGGCTGCTGCTTTATGTGGACATGATGATATTATAAAATTTTTTATTAGCTGAAGGAGTTGATATTGATCAAGTTTCACCAGTAACTGGTAAATGAAAAAGATTATAAATAATTTTACTTTTTAATTAACATTTGGTGGTACACTAATGTTGTTCATAGTTGTTGCTAAATATATTTGTTTTCTCATTTTATTGAACAAATTATTTTGATTTTTTTGATAAACTGTTTTGTACTTATTATGGTTTAAAGTATTAATAATGAAATAAACTATTTGTTTGTATTTTTTAATAATTTAAGCTATTTTGTTTAAAAGATATTCATAATATAATTCAACATCTTTTTCGACAAATAGTGAATACTTATTTGTGCTAATCATCATCAGAACTTGCATCCTTATATCTAAAGCCAAATCATTGTCAGAATCTGCATTCTTATATCTAAAGCCATTCAAACCTCAGTTGGTATTAATATATGAAGATAGAATGGATGGGTCATGTAATTTTGAACCATTATGTTAAGACATGGTTTATAATCTAATACATTTTCCTCCTTTCTATGTCATGCTGTATGATAATTTGAGGCTGAATTAAATATATGGCTGAAAAATTTAGTATTCTCATTGGTTCAAACAATAATAAATGCTTTATTTTAAATAACGTGAACTTTTTTGATTTATTAATTTCTTAACTTGCATCACTTATCTGGTTTCTATAACCTTCATCTCATAATAATATTGTTTTTAGTTATCTCTTATAACTGAACAAATTTGTTTAAATTTTAATCATTCTTTTTTTCTGAAATTTTCCTTTTAGAAAAAAATTTAAAATTGTTATAATATTTAAATGGAATGCTTTTATGTATTATCTTTTAAAGGTTTGTCACCATTAATGCTAGCTGCATGTGAAGGTTTGAAGAAAGTGGTTCAGATTTTTATTGAAAATGGTTCTGATACAAACAAAACTGACATTTCTGGTAGATCAGCATTAGATTTGGCTGTTGAATGCTGTAAGCAAGAAGTTATTATATATTTGGAAGGTATTACCACCTCAAAATATACTAATGGTATGTATCGCTGTTTAGTTATCTGACATATTTCATTTATTTTATTTAGTTTATTAGATTTTGATTGACTTTTTACATTTTTAGAAGATTCTCAAGATATTGATATTTTTCAAGCAGTCAAAAGTGGTATGTTAAAATTCAATTTATAAATTTTATTTAATGTATTCTTTAATGATTGAAAATAATTATTCATGGAATGGAAAATTATTGATTTATTTAATATTTCATTAAACATTATATTTCACTGTTAAGATGATATGCATACATACTGGAATTTTACCTTTTTTAAGTAAGATACTATATCTGTATATTTAGAAAAAAAGTGTCTCCCATACTCCTTCACTTATCATTAGATCTCTGTAACTATTAGACAGATCTTTGGAACTCGCTTGATCATCATTAGATCTCTGGAACTACAAACTTTAAATTTGGCATGCATGTTTCTTTTGTTGAATAAAGATCTACTTAGAATGGGTTTTGGATAAATCAACTCTAAGATGGAACATTTTTTGAAAAAAAAAAAAAAAATTCCTGTTTCAGAAATACAAGTCCTGACTCTTTTTTTTTTTTTTAAAATCAAGATGTCAGAGCTATAAGAATATTTTTGAATGCAATCAAAAGCTTTATGCTTGGACTCGTATATCAAAGACTTTGAAAAACTATTGTAGTCTTTCAGCATCATTCACTTCTCAGAAAAGTGGATGGATAATGGCTAGTTTCTTATATGAGTGAATATTCCTAAAAATGAGTATTAATAATATTCCTCAAAGAAATTCTTTTACATAAAAAGATTAATTTTTATTAGTGGGATGTATGTATAAAAGAAGTTTACTATATTTTTTGTGTAAATTATAATCATGTAAAGTAATTGATAGTCTTGTTTAACAATAGTTGTAACTTGTTTGTTAGAGTATTTTTATTTATGATTTTTTTTTAAAATAATTAGCTTTAATTCTTGTATTTTCTCCAGGTTCTAAAAATGAGATCTCTAGGTGATAAAATTACATGTGTGTGCAAAATAAACAATTTTCTTATGAGTTTTTTAAAAAATTTTAT
Source organism: Trichonephila clavata (assembly GCA_019973975.1). NCBI lineage: Eukaryota > Metazoa > Arthropoda > Arachnida > Araneae > Nephilidae > Trichonephila > Trichonephila clavata. The sequence goes on along the minus strand of BMAO01037957.1, from coordinate 3,063 downwards.
GCATAATTTCTCAATAGTTTAAGAAAGGATAATCCTTCAAAAGACTTTGTATTAAGATAACTTCAAGAAACTATAATTTTTAGGTGAAAATATTTTTCAATTGTTTATTTATTTCAAATATTGTACAATCGATTATTTTTTAGAAAATTAACTATTTGCTAAAGAAAGCAATTGATGATTTTGTTTTAAAAATTATTTTGATACATTTATTTTTATTTTAGGATTTTAAATCAAATTGAAAAATTCCTAAAAGTACCCGAGCTTACTGATATGCTCAAATTGCTATACTATTCAAAATATCTTCTTAAAAATTCCATTTTTGGTATTTAATGAGTACTTAATATTTTTTTAATTCATTTAAGTAGTAGTAAAATATTAAAGTAGAAATGTGATCTGCAATCCTTTTTGAAGATTTATGTAATGTTATATTTGGATATAGTTATTGGGGAAAAATAGACATTTTTAATATCTTTTCTTTTTTTAATAAAGACATGCTTGAATTTTTTAAAGTATCGTACACACAATATCTAACATGTATGAAAGTGCGCTCTTTAATGTTTTCCTCCACTTTATGTATGTTTTTTAAATGTGTTAGTAGGGTGCCTGCTCAGGTGTCATCCTCATCACTTGATTGTGGATTAAAATTACCAAGGGTCCATCACTAAGAAACCTTGTGTTATTTTATGAGTGACATTAATAAACACTTGCTCGCATCTTTGCATATAATTTAAACATTTTATATAAATATAGTCAATACTTTTTCTCTTTTAGGTGATGTTTTAAAAATTAAATCTCTTTTAAAACAAAATCCCGAATCAACAAATGCCATTTCTTCTCATGATGGCCATGACTCCTTTAATGTTAGCTTCAATGCTTGGATGTAATAACATTGTAAATATATTAATATCTAGTGGTTGCTAAGTTGGATGCGCAAGATTTAGAAAATGGATGGACTGCATTAATGTATGCAATTTTTCACAGGTGAGTTAGTTGTAAGACAATGATTAACTTTCTCTGTTTTCTTTGTTTTTCTATTTTATTAATTGTAATGTTACTAATATTTAATGATTACAAAATACTAACATAAAAACGGAGTATTCCAATTTTCTCTTCCTATCCTTTCATTTAAAAAAAATTATATTTATGAACATGACAAATATTACAGATTGTACTGTTTTCATTTTGTTTCATTGATATAAATTATTTTTTTAATTGTAGTGGCTACAATTTTAATGCATTATAAAATATTGCTTTTCTTTTATTAATCTAATATAATTGAATCACCACAAAATATGGTTCATTATTTATATATTTTAAATAGAGTGTTATATATGTAACTATCATTTAGAACAGTGATATTTTCTGTTGAATATTATTTATTACTAATATCTCTTCTTCCTGTCCTACATTATGAAATAACTTTTATTTACAGTTAGAAATTTTATGAATTCTTTTTTTAAAAAATGATCCAAATTTTTGTAGTTAATTTTGGTTTAAAAGTCTTCTTTCAGTTAAATTAATGATTTGCATTTGTATGGTTATTTAAAAAGTTTTTTTTTTCTGTTCTTGATTCTGAACATCTGTTTTTACCTAAAATTTATGTAGCATTAATCAGAAACAGAAGAAAGTAGAATTTATCAAGATTATAAAGTTTTTTAAAAAAGGATATATAGAGAGAAAAGGAGAGAGCGAAATTTTTGATTCGGATATAATTTTTAATCGAAGCCAAATTAGTGCTACATCTGTAAAACAAATGAAAAATATTTTAATTATATTGGAAGTTACTGTAAAGTTTTTGCCAGTTTTCCTGTTATCACAAACTATTCACTTATTGTGAATAATTAAATAATAGCTGTGGTAATTAATCTTATGTATACAGAAAAATAAGTGTCAAAAATGGTTACTGTATAGTTAAGTTTTGCATTAAAATCATTTAAAAAATATGGATCTTTCTAATTTCTTTGTATAAAAAGTGATTGTATCTTTGTCAAAGGCTATTTAATTTAGTTCTGAAGTTTTTCTTTTTTTAAATATTCAATGTCTTATTTTATTGCACTCTTGTTTAATGTAGGCGTTCTCAAACTGTGGAGTTATTACTGAAAAGGGTGCCTCAACAGATTTACCTGCTTCAAATGGATTTACTGCATTAGATTTGGCAAGACACTTGAGTATTTATAATGTTTGATATTCTTTATTTTCTGATATATAAACCTATCATTTTGATGAATGCTTTTAAAATATTAAGCCTATTATATATACCTAGGCATGAATGTATAATTGTAATATCTTATTTTTAAACACTAAAAGAGTATTACATTCCAATTATTATGTAAATATTGTATGTTTATTTACATTTATTTTTATGTTAAGGTGGGATTATGATAATTACAATAATTTATTCAAAACCTGTTTTAGATATATAATGGTTATTTGCAAATCAACTTTTAATATTGTGTACCAATTTGCTGAATTTTGTTTGAGCAAACAAAACAAAAGTGCAAAGTTTTGAGCATATATTTAACTTAATATTTATATAAATGTTTTTATACTTATACGGAATGTATTGCTAGTCATTGTAATTTTTTAAATTGCTTCATTAAAATTGCTGCTGTTTCATTGTTATTTGCATTTTGGTCTTTTATTGATTTAAGAAAACCTTCTAACTTTATGAGTAATGTAATTTAATGTAGCTCATTGTATGAAAAAGTGGTTCATAAAATGCTGATAAAGTGCAATCCTTTATTTAGTGGTATAAATATTTAACTAAAATACAATTATTTCTTTTGAAATTATCTCTACTACTGCTAATATTAAATAAAAGATATTTATATATCTGTAAATTTAAATCAACGTATATTGAAATAAGTAATAATGGTAAACATTTATTTTCTAATACTTATGAAAGTTTTCTTCATAATCTGTCTAATAAATTACAAATATTGAATGAGATAATTAGTTACTATGTACTTCTGTTTATCATAAAATATTTAAGTATAGTCGATTACAGATAGCTCTGATGTTGCTATTATTGAAAATTTATCTACAAAATTCTTGTCTGTTGGT
>BMAO01037956.1:0-148439 GCA_019973975.1 Trichonephila clavata | reverse complement strand
TTTTTGTGACTTTATCACAAAGCTCATGATCTTGATCATTTACCAACCATAGCCTCAGCTGTGATCTTAAAGTAGTGACAAAGGGATTTTAAAAATTTTATAGTGTCTACATTTCCACAAAAAATTACCAACTTATGATGATCTTTTGAATTGACGCAAAAGAAATTATTTGGTTATTTTTTCTACTAGTAGATTTTGTACTGTCTGTAAATAATAACAAGAAGCATTACTGTGTAAGTGATATATGAGGTTGTTTCAACTGCTGTGTTATACAATTATATCCCTACAAGATTAGGGGAGTCAATCAATGATGAGTTTGATATGAGAGATTAGAGAATTGAATTGGTAGGTTGTTGCAGGAATGTGGTACTGTTTGGTTGCCTTGTTTTTTGTTTGTTTTTGTGGAAGTTGTTCATTAAAGGCATTGAAAGGGATTTAATGTAATTAGTGAGACCAGCAGTATTTTGTGCTTCCCAGAAATAACATTCTAAAAATACATTTGCTCCACTTACTATATATCTATGCTTTAATTGGAACTTTTAAATTATTAAATTAAAAACAACTTTTATTAAAACAATTCTAGTCTCAATATTTGGCTCTGCTATGGATCAGCTGTAATAATTATGTAACCATAGCTTTAATCTTAATATACTGTTTATTATTATTTTTAGTCATAAGAATGAGAAGCTTATTGACTCGTTAAGTTGTGTCCTTTCTAATTTTGGATTTACATTATACACTAATCAAAATAAAAACTGTAAAAATGTACCACAAGTGATTAAAATTACAACACCATGAAGGTGAGATGATAAAAACATTTAATCTGCATGAAAGGAAGAGTATGCTGGGTTATGCAAATAATTAGCATTTAAGTTTAATTAAATGATACATCATAAATCCTGTATAAAAGAAAATTTACGTAATAAATTTCTCATTTGGAAATTACATTTGAATATTTGTTGTTTGTGAGAAGTTAAAATTATGCAAACTATGAGAAGTAATAGTTACCAGCATTTGTTCAAACTTGATAGCAGAAATATTGTAGCCTGCCCAGAATGCAGTTTATTTCTCAGTTTTGCTGCTCACATTGTTTAAATCCAACAACTCTCATGCAAATATGAAAAGGTGAGATTCAGGAAGGTCATACTAAATGTTGTACTGGATCTCAAGGAGCATTCTGCCTCTAACACCCATGAGAGACATGTTAGGTTGACCTGGTTTAGAATTGTACAGCCACATACATAACTAATCTAAAATCAGATGTATTTGACATGGAAAGTATTCACATGGTCAATGCAACAATGTCCATATTGCAATGTGATATTACTGTTGTGACTCGAGAAAAACTATTCTTCAATTACAATATTCCTTTATTATTCTACGATATGCAGGATAAATGAGGCTATTTATAGTTTGAATAAATGAAGCTATTTACATAAAAGAAAGAATTAATTGAGCACACACTCCGTAAACATAAACTACTTAGAATATTCCATCAACTTATTTACTGAAATTCTGTTGCCAGATTCAGAAGTGAATAAACAAACACAAACAATTATCAAGTAATATAAAACAGGAAATGTTGATCTTATTAGGAGTGGCAACATACTCCCACCTTTTGTATTGTGAGCAAAGCTGAAAGCAATACAAAACAATAAAATACAAAATTACAATTGCTGTTTTAAGCATAGGACAAATAGATGTATAATACACTGCTAAAAATAAAATGTAAAATATAAGTATAGTAATATTCAAATTTAGAGTCTATATCATTAATTAATATTTACAGCAGTCTTTAAAGTTCAAACGTTGTCTAGGAAATGTCTAAAGTCATGCAAGCTTTGCCAAGTCATTTGCGTAGAATCTGCTTGATGCTGCGAACCATCCTCTCCACCATGCCATGGTGCTGAAGGTAAACTGAAATGCCACTTGATCTTTTCCTTTGATTCAGAGGATTGTACTTTGTCAAGTCAATGACAGCAAATCCTGCTTTCTGTATTTCTTCAACTGTTAGCTCTGATCTGATCCATGAGGTTTTCTTCTTAGCATTGTTCCCTTTATCCTTTAGTGAAGAAGGATTTTCTTTGCATAAATATGGGCAAAGTAGCGTGTGAAGTCTCCATTCACAAATCGAGGACTTCACACTACTGTGACACTTTTTTGCAATATGACCAGGTTTAAGGCAAACAAGGGAGCATGTCCGACGCATAACCTCTGATTTTCGGTCTTCGTAACTCTTGTTTGACATTTTTTGACAATCCTGGCTTGAATGACGGCAGTCACAAAATATACAGCTTATTTTGTTTGCTACTAGTGTAGTAGCCGTAGGTTCATCTTGTTGAACTTGTTTATGGGACTCCTTTTGATTCATACTACTCCCAAACGCATTTTCTACTAAAACAATATTCTCCCCCTCTACTTCATGACGTAGGAAAGTCATCAAATTTTCTAGAATTTTTCCTTTTCAAGAGCTAGATCTTCTGGGACCTCTCTGTTGAGTCTATGTTTGTTCCAAGCCTTTAAGACTTCAGCTGAGAGACATGATTCCACAACAGGATACAGCATTGCAGCGTAATTTGATGTTGTCACATTTAGTATTTCTAACGCTCGTAAATCGGAACCAAGTTTATCGTATAAATCAGTTAACTTTATAGCTGATTTATTATTCACTAAAGCCAAAAGATCCCGAATGTAGACTTCAATCAGTAAATCTTTTCTTCCAAATTGAGACTTTAAATGACCAATAACTTTTAAATAATTGCCTTTAGAAGGTGGATAACTTTCAGCAATATCATGTGCTTTAGTTCTTGGTTTTAACGAAGAAAGTAGGTATTGAAACTTATCTTCTTTTAAGTTTTTATCTTCATGAACCCGGCAAAATTGACCCCAAAATGCAATCCATGACCTAGGCATAAGATCTCTTTTAAGCTTAATTTAGGGAGTTTCAAATTATCCGGTGCAATCTCACTTGAAATTTCAGATTTACTTTAATCATGTTTGTTATAATTCTTCTCGTAAAAAACCCTTATTTCAGTAAATCTGTCCCTGTACGATTCCATTGTATCATATTCTTCATCAGTAAAATTAATTATTTCCTTTATTTCTTGATCTACTTTAAATAAACGTTCTGCTTTTTCGTAAACTTTACTGAACTGAATATCAATGTTCTTTTCCCTATTCATACTACGATGAATATCATCAAAAGAATTAGCCGCTACAGTAAACAGACGGCGTAAATTACTTCTTTCACAGCTTTTAACTTAGCCTCCTTATTAGCTTCAATTTTTACTTCAGCCTCATTCTCCTTTTTGTCTAAATCTCGAGTCATTTTACTTATTTCGAACGTATATTAAATTTATCTCAAACACTCAAAACGAGACAGAACTTCTTATAAATAACACAGAAGCAATCACAAATTAAATAAATTCATAAATTAATCACTTTGCCTTTAAAAAGCAATAATTCAGTGCATAAATTTGGATACTTCAGGTTGGCTAAATTACAGTATTCTGTCCAGTCAGCGGATGCCAGTTTGTTGTGACTTGAGAAAAACTATTCTTCAATTACAATATTCCTTTATTATTCTACAATACGCAGGATAAATGAGGCTATTTACAGTTTGAATAAATGAAGCTATTTACATAAAAGAAAGAATTAATTGAGCACACGCTCCGTAAACATAAAATATAATAAAGTTCTTTGCTTAGCGTTAAACGTAAAACTACTTAGAAATTCCATAAACTTATTTACTAAAATTCTGTTGCCAGATTCAGAAGTGAATAAACAAACGCAAACAATTATCAAGTAATATAAAACAGGAAATGTTGATCTTATTAGGAGTGGCAACAATTACAATAGGGAAGCATATTTTATCTGCCTGGTAACCATTATTGTGACTTCTCTTGAAACCGTAACATGAAGATATGCAGCAACAGTGGTGCATCTAATGACAAAGCTCAGGCTAAGCTAATGATTCAGGAGTGGCATCACATCATTTATTCAGACCAGTCCCAATTCTGCAAGAAACATCTTGATGAATATATTTATGTCAGGAGGCAATGTATTATGAAACCCTGAGCCTTTTAATGGTTTAGCAACTATTTGGTATCGGACACAAACACCTATTTCCTGTAATCTGAGCATCCAGAACTACATTTTTTTGTTAAGGCCAATGACTGTGTCACCCTATCTTCAAGATTTTGGAGACGTCGTCTGTCAACAAGATATTGTAAAATCATATTACCTGTCATGTCTTGATCTACCTGGATACAGAGGGTATTCTGTTGCCCTAGACAAAACATTCATTAGATATCATTTGTACTAGAAACATCTGTTCAAGGGTTGTTGAGAGTCTGGGTGTTGCAACCATTTTTTCAACTACTATGATTGATATGCATAAATTTGAAGTTGCATGGAATGATCTATATCTATCATCCATGTCCATTCAGTTTGAGATGCCTAACCAGTTTAGAGGTGACAGCTATGTGTACTAATTTAAGACCTTGTTCACCCCCCCCCCCAAATTGCTTACAAATTTAATCATGTTTTCTCTTTAATGTACCTCATATGTATGATAATTTTGTTTTTTACTTTCCTTCCTGGTGCTTTGACTTTTTTGGCCAGCATTGTAATATATTTCATATTAACTAATTTAAATGCAAGTTCTGAAGCACAGGTATTATAGGATTTCCAACTACTTGGAATATGGTGTGGCAAAAAGTTATCTGATGCAGATATCCGCTTGATATCTGCATCAGAAATAATTAAATAATTTGTAATTTGTGTGTAATGTATAAAGACAAATGTGCTAATTTAAAGAATACTATTTGCATAGTGAATAATAACAGAACTGATTATACAGTATTTTATGCCACATAGATCCATTTTAGAAAAGGAAAAAGAAACTATTAATCTTTTCTCTTCTATGACTGGCAGTAGTTGGATAAAGGATCTGCTTTCCAAATATTCTTCTTAGTAGAAACTGTTATGTGTATTAATGCCATGTCTTTGGTTTATTAATAACCTTAGAAAAGTATTCCCTGTGCAAACTAAGTTCTTTCCTTAGTTTTTGCTTGAGAAACATATTCATTCCTTCATAATAGCTTGTATAGAGTGAGAAGTACTGTTTTGAAGAGCTCCAAACCTCAAAGTAAACTCATAATGTTGCATCCATTTTTTAAATGATGATTGGATCCTTAGAGTGTGTAGAAGACTTAGGAATGTGAATTTACCATTAAAAGTAGAACATCCAATTATTTTTTTTCTAAGTCGCATTGCATCACTGATGTGATTGGGAGACATTGTATCTTTATGCTGATTCAGAATAGAAGCTTGCTGTTTTTAAGAATTCAATATTAGATTATAAATGCTTGAACAGTTGTTAGAAAAAATTTTAAGAAAATGTGTCACCGGTGTCAGACATAAAAGTGTGCTCTTTCAGGAACTGATAGGAAGTATTCCTGAATTAAAAGTGAATCCAAGTAAACCCTTCTGTAAATCAGGAGGTGATTTTGCTGGATGGTTACAAATGAAGCTTAGGAAAGGGACAAGGTGTACAAGATTATATCTTTATTTTTATATGCTTCATCACCAAAGTAGTTCATCTGGAATTGCAATAGTCAAAAATAAAATGAAATTTTTAATTGATAATAAAAATAATTATATATAAAATTGGTTATAAGTGGTTAGACTTTTTATGTGTTTTCATGAAAGCCATTGCATAAATAAAAGCTTTTGTTTCCTTCACTTCTCGCCAAACTAAACTGTAACTGAGCATGCCATATTTTCTTACACTTCCTACCCCAATTACGTCTTAGCATGCCTGCATGCTAGGGGTATTACAATTATAAACAAAAAATGCATCAAGTAGACACAATGTCTATTTTTCTTCATTAAAAGACACTTGCAACTTACACTGTAATAAAATATTGCAAAAATTCTAAGTTCTAAATATTTGCTGTAAATATTCTTGATAAATATTATTGTAAATTAAAATGGAGATAGTATAATTATTATTACAGTAATATTTAATTTACACTTAATTTTAAATAGCAAAATGCAGGTAGAGATGTAAATTCCAACTTTAAAAGTATTGTGCATATTTAGAGTTTAGTCTAAATTGCAGTAGTGTTTTTTAATGAAGATGAACAATTGAACCCATCCAATGCATTTCCTTTTTACAGAGGTAATGACCTTGGCATACGGGGTTGTAAAGTTGCAGGATTGGGTTTGGAAGCACAGGAAAAAATGACATGCTCAGTTACAGTTAAATTTAGGGAGAAGGGTAAGAAATAGCTTTAATAATCAGATTCAAATTTAATAGAGTTAAAGGAAAAGTCTTATATGTAAAAAATATTAAAGATTTATTTTAGAAACTTAAAATATAACTTTTCAAATTAAAAGTGCATATGGAAGTAATTATATGAAAATTTCTGCTGAAAATTAAAAAAGTTTAGTTGATTTCAAAATTGGAATGCATGAAAGAAAAACTATCGTTGGTTATGATAAACAGCAAGGTAAAATTAGTTGCAAAAAGTTTAGTCTTAATTTTTCTTGTATAAACCTTTACATTATTTTTATCATTGAGAAATTTTAATTTTTCAAAAAATTTTTTTGACCTAGATTACAGTTGTTTTTGTGCATTATTGAAGGCTGTTATTGCAATATTTGCTGTTCACATTTTTAAGTCTCATTTGTATGATCTTGATTAATGCTATTATTATACTGTATTTCTTCAAAATGATATTGATTTATTTTTAGGAGTCTTAGAAGTCGAAGCATGGGGGCTCGAAGTAATAGTAGAGTCACTTTAGAAGTATGTAACACCAAGATTTTTATATGTACTTTTTGTATTTAAATAAGTATTACTTTTCGCACAAATTTGTTCAAAAGTTAGGTGATATATTTGCTAATTGTGTGGAACTAGAAATATTTTTTAAAGAAATATTTTTACATCAATTCGCTGTTTTTCTCTTTTAAATTTGAATTTTCAAAATAAATTGTAGAGCTTTTTTTTATTCTTATTCTTCAATACCAATAAGAATTATAAGATAGCTTTATTCATTTTATAAATAGTTAAATGACCCTTAATTATTCATTGAAAATGTTAATAAATGTGCTTCTTTCTTTTACTTTGAAATGTATAAAATACTCATGCAATTAATTTTTCATAATTTGTTTGATGAGAATAATAATAATCTCTCCATTTATGCAGTTTCACTGAGTTTCCTAAGTCCAAATCATTTTAATTTGTAAACAATATTTTTTATTACACATTATAGTTACGTTTATGTGTGAAATAACATAGTGATATTAATATAACATGAAAATCTTAAATTCACAGCTCATGTTCTGAAAAAAAAAACTATTTCAGAGTTAGAAGTCTGGTTCTCCAAAAATAAGCAGAATTGAGACAGTTTTCTTAAAACAGTAGAGTAAATCCAAACATTTTCACAAAAAATAAATAAATAAATAAATAACTCTTTTGCTGTTTGTACATATTAAATGTCTTGCTCTAACATTAAATAAAGTTCTTTCACCTTTAAACATCTTATCATGTAAATTAAAAAAAAAACTAATCTATGGGTTTTACCTCTGATCTTTCAGAAGTAAAAAATGATCATTGAAAGCAAGATGCTTAATTATTCTTGAGTTTGGAATCATGCAGCAAAATCCATTGTAGATTCTTAGAGAAATAACAAAATATGATTTTAAACTTTAAATACAATCACAAGAGAAGTGAAATTTCATTACAATAAAAGAGAAAGAAAACAAAAGAAAACTTTGCTATTTTAAAAAATACTTTTAAAAAAAGTAGCACAATTATTTTTTGAAAATCTCAAAAGGATCGACTTTTTACTTTTTATATTTAAAAAAATACTTTCTGAATTCATCTGATAGATTAGGAAGTATTTTATTTTTATCATTTTAATTTCTACTAGCTGTGACCCTTCACTGTCAACACCAATTAATCTGCTGAAAATAGGAGTTTTTAATTGAAAGGATTTTAGCTGTTCTCTTGAGCCATTAGTATTAAAAGCAGTATGTACTAGTAAAACATTTCACAATTCAAACACCAATCTAACTACAATATGTAGTATACAAATCCACACAAAAAGTATGTTGAAATTTCCTCCAACCAGAAGGTATTTCTGGATAACCTATTAGATTTTGAGCACTAAGTTTGCATCTAAATGGAAAATTGTTCAATCTTTATTTTCATATTGTGTTTGTTGACTTATCATAACATTATTCATATATTAAGTAATTCTGATATTATATAAGCTCTTTTCTTAATATTCTTGACAAAGTGAACTATTCTTCTTTTTTACAAGAAATAGGGGTCCTTTTTTCTTCAATAAGCCTCTATGTGGATAATATTGAACAGATTACCAGAACAGTCATCTGGGACCATGATGGATTGATTGGTGTCTGATTTGGTCCCATCATGGACACGGCAGCATCATAATGATCAAATTAGTTATAAATTTTAAATATTTATGTGCAAACTTTGAAAAATTTTTTAAAAAATATTTTCAATTAGTTTATAAATAAGATTGATTTCTCTATCATCTAATTTGCAGCACCTAAGTCATGCTAAAGGATTAAAGTTAGAGAGAATTAAGTGCTCAGATATTGGTCAACATCTTACTGAGCTTTATTGACAAATGTCATTGATGTTTATTGAGTTTTTTATTTATAATAGTTTGCACTATAAATTATTGGAATAAATGAGAAGATTTTAAAAAATGTGTTTTAATATCAGAAAGCTTTTAAAAAACACCTCTATATATTTTCATGAAACCAGTTACCTATGTAAATAGTAGGTTTACTGTACATCTTAATTGAAATTTTTAAAGAATTTTGTCTAAAATTTTTTCATTTCATTTGAGTAATTTTTTAGCATTTGTTAAAAATATATATCTTCCAAAATAAATGATACACAAGAAAAATAAAGATATTCACTTCAAATACAGAACATACAATATTTACTAACATGTAGTTTGTGCAACTTATATCACATCTTTTATGATTTATTTGATTCATACTTTATGAAACAATGACTTATGTTGTGTAAAGTAATACAGTAATATCTGTTAAAATATTTGTCAGTAATTTATATGAATTGTTATTGATATTTGATGCAGATATTTTTAAAGTTGATAAATAAGTATAATATATACATGCATATGAAATAAAAACTGACATTCTTCTAAACTGATTTAAGCTATTATTGGGTACATAACATTATTAATCAAAAATTATCTGTATTCAAAATTTTTATATTTGTTTTAGTGTCAATAAATTCCAGAATTTTTTTAACCTATATAAATTATTAAAAATTCACACCAAATGATATCTGAAGCTTGATGAGTTTCATTAGAATTATAGCACTTCCATTATTATTCATGCTTGAGATTAAAATTTTCTTATTTAAATATGTATAATTTTTTAGACAAGTGATTCTTTTGAAAACCGTATTGCTTTGGCTGAGAAAAAACTACCCAGACGAGCCAGCATGGCAACTGATGAAGTAGTACCAACTCGACTGGCAGAAGCAAGTCGAGCTATGGCAGGTGATACTTCCATTGCTGAGAACTATGCTTTCACTGGAGTTCATCATATATTTGATCAACATAAAGATGCTGGTAATGAACTTTTTTTTTTGAAAATATTAAATTTATGTGTGTGCTGTAATTTTTTTTGAAAAACTGATTATTGTTTATTGATAAAAATGTACAGAATGAGCAAAAAGTATTATTGGTTTTTGAGTTATTAACTGTTTATTGTTTGTTTTTATAATTATATGTGTACTTTTTAATCATAGAATTTGATATGTGGAAATTGTTATTTTGTTCAGAAAATTTTTAAACATCTTCAAACTTTTGATTGTATTCTATTAAAATGAACAATATTAAAATTTCAGTGACTGCTGTAAGGTTTGCTAATAATGACAAAAGTCTATTGGCTTGTTGCTCATTAGATGGAAGCCTATCCATCTGTCAGTTGACTCCTCCTCCGGCAAGTGTACTCTATATTCTAAGTGGCCATAAAGCTGGAATTACAGGTTAGAAAGAATTTATGATTTTATTAACTTGTGTTGTGGTTGGCAATAATTCAAACAAAATTGTAAAAAAATGGCTTCTTTCCTATAAAACTATAAATACCATAAATGTGTAATTTATTTTAACTTTTGAATTTTATAGCTTTTGAATGGTCCATCTCTAATGACCTCATCCTATCATGCTCCCTGGATGCTACTGTGAGGCTTTGGGATGCTGCATTGGGGCGCTGCATACGTGTGGTTGAGGATCCTCTTCAAGCGTCTGTTCAATGTTGTGCATTTCAGCCTCTTAATAACAATATGGTAGTTGTATCCTTTGAAATTATGTAGCCTGATAATTGTGAATTTAATCGTTTTGGCACCAGAAATCTGTTTTGTTGAAGACAGTTTTGTCTAAAAACAAGAGGATTAGTTTTTATGCATTATTTAAAAGCCTTACAATTAAGACTTTTTTCTATATTATATGTATGAAGTAATTAAGTAGCTCTCTGCAATCATATATTTCACTTATTATCAAGTCTCTGATTAATATCAGACCATGGCTTTAATTTTTAGTATTCTCTTGTATGGAATAAATCTTATTAGAAAATGTAGTGGGAAAAAATTTCCCCCTCCTTTTAATATAATTATTACTATTATATAAGTTTAAGTAAATTTTTCTCATAAAAATTTTGCTTATGTAATGAAGATAAATTTGAAATTTTTAAAAAAATTTCCCAATTTTTTAAAAATGTTATGATATATGAGGGCAAATTGCAACTAAAATTACAAAAATTGTGCATGAAAGCATAGTATGAAGATTTAATAAAGAATAGTAGAATCCAAATTAACATGCAGCTCTGTTGCAATTATGGGCAACAGAGCATACTTGGATAATTTCGGCAGTATCTGATGAGCCTTGATTAAGTATGGATGTAGATTACTTTCTAACATTGTTGACGAATGTGAACAAGCTAAAATCTCCACAACAGTATTTTATAATACAAAATTAGTGCATGGCAGTATATAATATAACAATATGTTAATCATACATAACTAGTATTGATGGGGGACATCCTTGTCAGAAATGAAAATTTGGAATTTTTACTTGCACACAAATTTTTTTATCCTGAACTAGTGAATGACTTGAACAAATTAACAATGTCAAGGAAATTTTTTCTAATTTTGACATTTGCAAGGGGTATTTAAGTAATTTAAAACCCATATAAAAATAATTTTATTTAGTTTAAATTTGTAATATGTATTGGATGTTTTCATGAAAATGACTGATTGACGTTTTTGACCCATGCATATCTTTATTTCTAATATAATTAATTAAGAAACTAAATTATCTTTATTAGCTTTTCATAAATTATTAAAAATAACCTACTTTTAATTTTTTTTTGCTAATTTCTTCACAATTTTTTAAGTTAAATCCTTTAATTCTGCAATTCCTGAAATGTCATATGTATCTGCCAGTAGTATGCAATCAATATGAAATATTAATGCTTTCTAAATCAATTAACTTCATTTTCTGAGTTTTAATGTCTAAGTACTTGGTTGTATATATTCAAAAATTTCTCAAATAATAAGTATAAACACCCCTAAATGATAAAACTTTTTTTGCCATCAAATAATAAGTTATTTATTGTAGAATCCAATCTGAGTAACTCCATTCTCTAATGTAAATCATAACAAAATTTATTAAAATAGTTTTTACGAAAGCAGTGGAAAGGCAAATTCATGGGAAATTCGTTTTCTAAAGCTACTAAACGCAAGTTGTAAAAAAAAAAATTTTAACACATTTGTTTTATTTGGTTACACCACTTCATGTGTGGCAAAACTGTGCTACATAACTGTACAACTTACCGAAGTTGAAGAATTACTATTGTCTTTTTTTAGAAAAAGATTGTCAATATTATAGTTAGATTTCATTTAAAACTTATTAAGGGCTCATAGAAAATCAGTTTATAATCAAAGGATATATTTTTCTCATTGTGTTTGTCCTGATCTCAAGAAGTTGCTCCAAACATATTTATCAGAGGATTTCTTTATATTAAAGATTAAAAAGATGTAATAATTAAAAAGGTACGATGTAGTCTGGTTTATTGAACCAAGCTCGTGGTCTAATTTCATGTTAAACATGACCTAAGAACCATAAAAACTTAGGACCAAGAAAGGAACTTTTTATGCGTGTTCAGCTCTCATCTTTCCAGTGCATCTCTCGTCTAAATTAATATGACTAAAATGGTATGTGTTGAGAAGTTAGGATGGAAGAGTTTCATAAGAATTATTTGGATGAAGGAAATAATGAACTTTGTGATTCTTTAATATGACTTATTGGCAGTAAACTCTGCTCTAGAAAGCAATTCTGTATTTACTCAGATTTGTTATCTGATTGTAGAAATGGAAAAAAAATGCAACAAATAATTCATTTTAACACAAAACTTGTGGTCATACTAAATGGAACCAAATTGTCCAAAAGCATGAAATGAAAAGGTCTATGATACAGTAATAGAAGTAGAAATTTAATACCTAAAACACATTGTCATAAGAATTGAGGTGAAAAAAAATCACTGTCTATGAAAGAAAAACTACCATGAAAACATTTTATTAGTTAGAGACTCAATTTGAGCAAATTATTTTTTAAAATTGAATGCATTAACATTAAAGAAACAAAGGAATAAAGAATAAAATCTGAAAAATAACTGTAAAATTCCAATATAACATTCTTTAGCATATTATTTTTGACAAAGCCAAAAATATAATATTTAAATTTGCAAAAAATATTTTGAAGGTACTTATCATATAATTGAGGGGGGCAATTATATAATCGTTGTCGTAAAGAACGAGTTTCACTGTTGAGTTATTATCATGGTCATCATATTCTAGATAATAAAATGAACAAACAGCTTTTAAAGCAAAAAATTTATTTTGCATTTTTAAAAGTATTTAAATCTAGATCTAAATACTAAGAAAATGTTTGTACTCTATGCAATGTATGAGGAAAATATAGTACCTGTAAAAGAAAAAAATACTATTATAAGGTATTCTGCTTTAAATTTAATTTGTGTTTCTAGCCACCATTCAAAGATACAGGCAAAACTTATGTTTCTCTGTAAATAAAAATCGAGTCTTCAGACAGTGAAAGATGAGAATGACAAAATTTATAAAGAACACTCCCTTACAAAGGACTAAATGGACTCATACAGTTCCAGATCTAATGGCAGCATTTTCGAGAAATTTTGGTATTTTCTTTTGATTTAGAAAGTACTCTTTACAAAATTACTTACATTAGTAGCTTATTATAAGTGAATTTTATATATTTATGATTTTAAATGTTACAGTTGTAATAAAAAATATAAACCTCATTTTCGTTTGCTCAGAAACGGATGGAATTTGCAGCTTTCGGGAAATTTCATTATCTCTAACAAGGTACACAAATGTTTGTGCTAAAAATTAAAAAAAAAACTACTTAGGTTTATGTTTTGGATAAAAACATAACTTCAAGTTTATTGAAATTGCTTTTAAGTACAAAAATTACAAGCTGAGTCAATTAAATAAAATTTCTGTTAAGTGGCCACAATTATTTGCTTAATGATTTGCAATTTGCCATTATCAAATCCCAAGTTTAAAAAGCTTACAACATTTTTCTCTCCAAATGATTGATACAATATAAATATGTAAAAAGAAATCACTGTTTCTCATAGTTCAAATGATTACATTAAGACTTTTTACAGTACTTGAGAAAATTCTATCATTAATAGAAAGACAATAGTTACAAAGATACCCGCAAATTGGCTCAAAATATACTGGATAAAATTAAAAAAGTTTAAATCCTACCACATAATATTCAAGTATGATTTTTAGCAGGGCGTAGCTACTGCTGTATGAGCAATATCAATGAATCGGGGCCCCCAAGCTGCATGTGTAATATTTTGAGCTTTCAAATAAGTTTTATTAAAGCAATCATTTTTATATTTTCGAAAAAAGGGCCTTCAAGGAATTTTGATATGGGGCCCACTCAAGACTAGTTATGCCAATGATTTTAAGGATGATATTAATACCATTAATTTCTCCATATTTTACCATTGCCAGAATTTATTACCGTTAATCTAAGAAAATGTGTGTGTGTATAGTACGAGGGCATATCACTTTGTCGGAAAAAATGTAGACCGACCTTTATTGCATCCAACACTTAGGACAAGAGAAAGCATATGATGGACTTGTTAAAATTCATTCTTCCATTATGAAAACTTTAAAAAAAATCAACATGATGGGAGTTCAAATAAAGCAAATGTGGGAGACATCGGATGCGGATGGTTCAATTTAAACAAAGTAATAATACTTGTAATATATGTAACAGAACCAGTATTATTGATTTTTTTTCTGAAATATGTAATAAAAAATATGCATAATGAAGTTTTTCTGGGAAAAAATATTAGAGAAAATTGAGTTTGAATTATAATATTTTTTTCCCACTTGCTAGATTGATTATCTCGCTTAACCATGAAAAAATTATAGTACTAATAATGATTACTTCAAGGATAGTCTATCTTATACTTTTGATATATAACATTAGATAAAGGATTCATCAGCAATAATACTGTCTGCAACATTTATTTGAAGGTATAATTTAATAAGAATTAAAAAAACAATGTATACTATTTTATCAAATTTCTCTACTTTTTAATTTTTGGAGTAAATTGAATTAAGATGTGAGGCATTTGTATAATGATATAATTCCTCCATTTTGTTGATAGAATACTCTCTTGGGCATCCATGGAAATTTTGCAGTCTAAAATACTATTGAAATAATTTTGAAAATGAAGGAAAAATCATTCTACTCTGTTTTGCATAATAATGTATGTGATTATATACAAAACAATATGTTTAAAAAATACTTATCTAAGTTATATGTATAAATTTTAGTTGATAAAATACATGTTTTTATTCTTAATTTCCTGGAAATTAAAACGCATAAGATAAACTAAATCTTTTAGAATTGGGTCAGAATTGAAAATTCTGTAATGTCATGTCATGTAATTTCTTTTTCATTTTTATTTTTGTGCATGAATACTTTGATTTTTAAAAACTAAATTGCTCTTTTTTTTAGTTTACTTCAAATTTCTGCTATTCAATTTATATATTATTTTGATTTCTTAACTGTAGCTTAGGTTGGAAATTCAAAAGGTATGGTTCAAGTTTTGAATGTCTCAACTGGAATATATTTAAAGGCTAGTATATTCTTTATGCTTAATGACTCCTTTGTTATTCATTATATATAAACAATTCTCCTTTTCCCACATTTAAACCTCCTATTTTCTTTAAATGATTTTTTGAAATGTTTTCAGATTATTAAATCTTAAAAGTTTTAGATGTATAAAATTTTGTTTTTAGATTCACAAAATTCATTGCATTTTTGTGCATGTTTCTTGACTAACAATTTAATATGTATTATCTTCATCTTTCATGGTCTGTTTATACTGATAAAATATTAGAATGTCTCTCTCCATACTTGCCTATTTTTTAAAAAATGTAGATTGAATAAGTATCTTAAAATCTTTTCATTGCTCTCATTCTTCTTTTCACCTGTTAATAATTAAAACAATGAAAAGCACTAATGAAACATAATTATAAAACATTTGCTTATTGTTTTGTTGGTTGCCTTCTTACATGGGAATCAAAGGAAACAAAATAGTCAATGTTTCAAAATATGCTTTTAGTGCAATCTCTGTGGCCATTCCTTATTAGAATATTGCTAACTATTAAAATAGTTATCAGACTGATAGAATTTTCAGATATATAGCATATTGAATCATATCGAATCCATTTTTTTTTTTTTTTTGCTGTTACTTCATCATGTGGAAAACAAACAAGACTTTTTTATATATGTTAGCAAGTTTTTCATATTAGTACTTACATATTAAAATCTTCCTCAATATAGGCCCTTTTGTGTGAAATCACAATATTTGGTCCTTAACTATGAAGCATATCTGGGCTAAATGTACCATTTTTTGTTCCGCTTGTTACAATTATTTTAGTTTGTACAATTTACATCTGACAAGCTAGCAAAAATCTTAATCTACAAATGCTTAGCTTTTTACATGACTTTAGTTTTATCCTCTTACACTTAGTTTTATGATAGACAGCATATTACTTTAAAAATATCTACCTTTAAGAATCAGACTTTAAAAATGTTTTATTTGACAAATTTAATTTTTTTCACTTTGTGTTTGGCGTACTAAGTGTTAAGAGAACACAGTACTGTCAGAAACCATTTAAGATGACGTAAACCTGAAAAAAAATCCTTAATTAAATTCTTTTGAGGGGAGCTAATGTTCACTATTCTCCTAAGAATAAATTGTGTCAGTTAAAAATAAAGTAATATGTGTTGCATTGGAGAGCGTTATTTTATGCACAGTAAATGGGTAAAAGATTTAAAACTGATTTTTTTGTGAGTTTTTCTTTTTACCTGTGCAATTATTTGTCTTGAGTTATTAAATAATTCAAGAAATGAATATTGAATTCATGTGATCACATAAAATAACTTGTCAGTTTAATACTACTTTTTTATCTGATTAAGTTTGTTTATTATTAAAGCAAATATTAATCATGAAAAGATTTATAAAAATCGTTCTATGTAAAACTTAATGTAAATATGAGGCTAAATTATTAGGTTTAAATTGATTTTATATAGCTTAAGAATTCATTATCAGGAAAATTTACTATTTTTTGAGTTTTGGTATTGTTTATCATTCTCTAAATTTTGTGTATAATTCTTGCCATATTTTTTTCTTATTATAAAATATTAATACCATATTAAAGAAAAGTTACCTTTTTCTTGCATTTCATAAACAAATGTATGTTTTGTTTTTTGTTTATTTATCTGTTTGCACTTTAGGGTGGAAGTAGCAAAACTTCAGGCAGTGTATTATCAATAGTTTTTGATTCTTCTGGAAAACTACTTTGGGCTGGAGATGATAGAGTAAGTTGAATTAAAAAGATACGTTTGCCAAATTTAATCATTTTAGTAAAAATGTTTGTCTCTATTTTATTTTTTTAAATTTTATAGGATAGTCTAAAATGATGAAACATGCACAATTTCACACAATATGATGATTAATTTTAGTACTTTATGTATGTATCATTATTTATAAATGCAATACCTTCCAATTCAAAGGAACAGTGATTCTCAAATTTTTGCCATTTGGTTATAATATTTGAGTAATGATCTTGACTCAGATAATCTCTTTGCCATGCTCGAGTTAAACCTTAACTTAGTTCAGATTTCATGAGAGGGCCAGTTCTCAACTAATTGTAATATATATATAATTTTTAATTTACCTCAACTCAAAAACTTTTCCTGCCAACTTATTTTACCAGCAATGATGATATCAAGTTTGCGATTTATTGATTAACCCAAACTTTCTACAAGGATTTTGCTGTAGTTTCAAACTCAAAATTAAAAAAAATTTCCATAATTTTATGCCAGAGTTAAACAATGAAATTAAATGTCAAGGGGTTGGCTAAGAAATCTAGATCTCGGATTAGATTTAGAATTCTGTGCACTCAATCACGAGATAGTAAGAGATATCAAACAACACACACTCTATAGGTAAAACACATTGAGGGGCTCTCACTTAGTAACAACACCTGTTGGAGAAAATCCTATGTACTCAGTCAACCATTTTGTTGAATTTCCCTCTTAAGAGGAGTGGTTAGCAATGTTGCAATTTCATCATTTTGTTCAAAGCATAACATTGAAACCTCCCCATTTTCTTAACATATTGATCAAGATGTTGAAAATCTCCTTAAAACTTCTCAAATTAAAAAAAATGAACCTTCCCAAACAAAACAAGTCTTAGACTATCTTTAAATTATCGTATCTGAAAAGGCTTGCAGCATTGATCACTTTAGTATCTGCATGATTAAAAGTTTCTCTGTAAAGTGTTAAATTTCTTTGACATTGCTCATTAATATTACGCTAAAACATTGAAATTTTCTGTAAGCCTGAAAAATAGCAGTTGTCTCCTGTGTTCTGAAATTAAACTCTGATTCAGAGCTTCCTCAATTACTGTCCCATTTCACTACTAAGAAATCTAAGCAAAATTTTGAATTTGGGCTTTTATATCTTATTTATTGGCGGTGTAGTTTTGTTTCACAGTTCTCTACAGTCTATCAAATGTTCAGAGTAACTTAGATTATTCGTACAGACCTTGGGAAGCATGAGACTGCTAGTATACTTTTTTTGGATGAAATATTTGACAAAATTTTGCACTATGCCTTAATTTTCTAGCTCTTGTGACTTAGTTTTTTTGTCTGTCATCATTAAGACAATAAATAATCACTTTTTCCATCCAATTAATATCAGAATAGAAGAAATAAACTTTTTGCCTAATTCAGTCAAGAGTGGTGTTTCATTAGGGTCGCTTTAAGGCAAACAACTTTTCAAGCTTTATGTTAATAATTTTCTCTAAGCTGTGTGTGTGTGTCAGAACACAGCAATGTAACCTCTCAATTCCTTTGACTCATAGATTGTAAAGTAATAATTAATGTATCCAAAAGCGTATGTCTTATGTACAAGAAAGTGACTATATCCCAAATGGATTAGAAAATACAAATACCTGGTGTTAGTTCTAGACACAAAATTAACTTTTGTTCCTTTTCAGTTCAACTTTTTTATGTTCTAGATTTGTGGTACTACAGATAGGTAGTTCAGATTAAATGCCCTCCAAACAGTTAAATTAATAACTCCTTAAATTTTTTCACCTCAATTTCGTTGTTATTTTTTTAACTTTGCATGAGATTATTTTTTATGTCATTAAAAATTAATTTTCATTAATAAGAGATTTCAGGAAAGTTACAAGTTGAATTAAGTAGAACTCACAAATAGTGTTTAATATATTCATACTTAAATACTATTCCCATTTAACAATAAAATTAAATTCAAATATGCAATCATACTAAATGCTCAAAGTATAGTAACATTGCATCCGCATGCAGATATTTTCTTTTTCTCTTGTCAAACTAAATAAGATTGGTACTTGTAATTTGGGTGATAAATGTTTTCAAATACTTATTTTTAAAAAAAAATGTATTGTTCTTTTTTAGGGTTACATAGTTTCTTATCTTTTTGATTTACATTCTGGTAGGCTCACAAAAGGTAAAAAGTAAGTACATTCATGAAATTTTTTATCTTATATCTTCTATTTATGTTTCTTAAATCAATATTTGTATTGTTTTTACTTAGTTAACTTCTCCTGAGAAATATAATTTTATATGCATTACAACATTCTGTTTTAAACTTTAGAATTCTAGTATCAGAAAACAGCGCCATAACATGCCTATCTGCTCGCAGCTGGGCAAGCAGGGAAGCACGAGATCCTTCTCTATTGGCAAATTGTGCAGCAGATGCAGTATTACTTTTCAGGTATTTAAATCTTAATTTTTCATTTTAATTCATCGTAAATTAAGAGCAGATTTATATTAATTATCCGTTCAGTACGTATTGTATTACTAGCTATAAAACTTTATAAAATGGTATTTAGCATGATATTTCTTATTATTATGTGCCAGTTCTAAGATTTTGTTTACTTTTTTGAAATTGGAATTTAAAAAATTAAATAAAATGCTGAAAAAGTTGAATTTTTTAAAAAAAGTATTTTTTGATAATTATTTACACTTAGTGATAATATGTAGGTAAATGTGTTTTTGTCTGTAGAAAACTGCAATTTATAAAATCAAAGATATAAGCACACTAAGATATAAATATTTCAATAAAAAGTTTCATTTTATCAAAATAATTAAACTAGTGGTTACTTTAACTGTTTCAGAGTTCCATAATTAGCTATAAAAAAAAAGTAAAAGAGAAAACAAAATTTCATGTTAAAAGGGCTTTTACAAAAGCAACTTATTTTATGTTTTTAATAATTTGCACAAAAAATTATGTGTGGATGTCAATAATCAAAATTTCAGTAGTTTTTAAAAATTATTAATTATTAGCTTTATGTAGTCTAATACTGTTCCCTAGAACAGATAAATCTTTGAAATTTTGATTAAAACAATGATAAGGTAAACAAATAATTGTTAAATATTTGGGAGAAATACCAATTGCTAGAATTTGATTAACCATGAATATTTTAACAATAAAAATACTTCTAAATGCTTTAAAAAAATCATTGAATATAAAAATAACTAAAATTAAATATGATGTAATGTGTACATGATATAATAAAACAAATTTTAAAAAAAACGTTAATTTCTGTTTCAGTGCAGTATAATATGTAGGTAAAAATTTAGATTTATTATTGATAAAATTTCATCACTTTTGTAACCTTTAATATTTAATGTAAGAAGAAAATTAACTCATATGAATTAAAACCTCAATATGTAATACATACCGTAAAATCTGGCATATAATGTGCATTTTTAATACAAAAAAATAAGAAAAAATTTAGGGATGAGTGTTATATGCGGGATTTAAAAATAAAAAACAGATGAGGAGCATAGAAAAAAATTAGACTTCTACATGTATCAAAATACTGTTTTTTTTTTTAAAAAAAGAAACGACATTCCCTATGAAGTAGTTTTAGAAGTATACTGGTTTTTTTTTTCTAAAGCTTGGAATAATATTTTGAATAAATGGCTTAAAAACAAGAGCATTGAGCAAATACATTTATACAGGGAATATACCTAAAAATTAAAAATTGCAGCTTGAAAGTATAGATGTGCATTATACACTGGATTTTACAGTATTTATTTTTTAGCTTTCTCTTAAATAAATGATTAAAAAGTTTTAAATACTTTATTTTGTATTCATTAAAAACTAATAATAAATTAATAAACTTTTTACCATAATTTAAAATAAGTACCAAGTATAACTGTAAGAAAAATGCATTTTAAATATCACACTCTTCTAAAATGACACTATTTTAAATTTCACAAAACTTGTGCTTTTTGCTGTGGGAACTCATTTTGTTCTGAAAACTTAAAAAAGGATTCAATTCTAGAAAAACTGTATATTTTAACCTAAATCATCTACATCTACACAAAACTCACTAAATTTTTTTTTAAAAAAAAAGTACTAAATGTATTTGCTTATTTTCCTTCCTGTGGTAGTAAAATACAAAGATAAAAAATAAATGCAGTGAAGTTATAGGTTTATTTTTCAATACTTATCAAAGAATTTTAGCTTTCTACTTTAAAAAGAGCTCTGCTGTAATTTTCAAATCTATAAACTTTGGACACAGTGGCAATAAAAAGTATTGCCACATTAAGTTACTAAAGATAACATTCAGCTAATTTTTTTATGTTCCATTCAACTGTTGGAATATTGTTGGGCTTAATAGATTCTTTTTCTTCACTTGCAAATTTTGAAACATTAAAAATTTAGTCATGGCTTAATTTGAAATTTTTTGCTATTTTTAATAATCTTTCATTATTTGTATTTAAACTGAATATTAATTTGATTGTAATAATTTTTAATATTACATGCATGCTTTTAGAAATTAAGTTGAACTAGTTTATCTGGAGGGAAAATATTGCTTAGTCCACCTTCACTCCTTTTTAAAACTTAAAAAAAAAGACAGTAATATTGTATAATTGAATTTTTGATAAATCCCATTTTGGTTGTCTGTTTCATATTGGGAACAGTCTGTTTCAATTTTCGTATCAATATATTAGATGTTTTCTATTAAATATAGATAAATAAATCGCAGCTTAAAATATAGTTTAAGGATATTATTTTCATAATTTAATTAGCTATTTTTAGAATAGGCATATTTTACTTATGTCTAAAAGAATTATTTTTGAAAACCATTATTAATTCAAAATATTTATTATTTTATAGTATTATTCGGAAAGATGGCACTTTAGAACTGAAACGTAAATTTCCAGTGAAACATCGCTCTCAGCTAGCAATGATCCGCAGTTCATTCTGCCCCATTATGTCATTCCGGCAAGGAGCTTGCATAGGTATGTTTTAAAATGAAATGCTGAAAAAGATTACATATTATATTACATGTAGTTATTCCTAATTTCATTTTGCTTAAGGCGTATATGTTACCGGCAAAGTCTGAAATTCGGCATTCTATATAATGCCTAGGCATTCTATAGAATGCCTAAATCTAGCCGGCAATGTATGAAATGATTTCTATTTCACACATTGTCTAGGCATTCTATAGAATGCCTAATGAGAAACTGGCAAAGTATGAAATACATCTCAGATTCGTTTCGAATATTGTCATTTAGCTAGACATAAAACTTTTAACGTGTGTCTCAGGCCCAGAATCTGTTCGTTGTACATTGCTGTTTGTTCGGAAATGTCAAAATACTCAATTTTACTTAAATTTGTTCAACAAAAAATTGGTTTTTTCCTGTGCTGCCTGAAAATGGAAAAGCAAACTATAGTGTTGGAGAAGGTGTCATGGTCTATAGCAGGGGTTGGCAACGTATGTCACACGTGCCACTTGTGGCACACGGTACAATTGTCAGAGGCACTGTGCACTACTCAACAAATTTGTAAATTTTTCAACTGTTTCAAAAATGCTCTACTGTGTGGTTCGTTGAATCATATTGGTAGATTGGTTTGACACACAACAGCTAAAAGCTTTCCGACCCATGATCCATAGACATGAAACAACAATTCGACGGCTAGTTGCCCAAAATTCAAGTTGATGCTGCCAAGAAAAAATGTTTTTTTCTTAACTGAAATTACTTACTAGAAGTTAATAACTGATATACAAAATCCTAAAATGACTACTAAGAAGGAACCCATGGACTATTAGTTGCTGAATAGCTATGATGTGAGGTTTGTGGAAAATAAAAGTAAATTCATTTAACCTGTTAAAGAAGGCGTCAGTTCCATAAAACAGTGTTCCCCAACCCCTGATCAGAGACCTTGCAGTGAAAAAACGAAGGTGTACAATAATACAGCGAAAAATAAGTGATTATTTTCCACAACGAAGGTAAAATTGCAATATTTCACTTGGCCGTGGTAGCTAACTGGTCAAGGTATCGGACTCGGGGCTGGCGTGTCATGAGTTCGACCCCAGTACCACTGAAGACCCACCGTGTAGGGGAGCGATGCACGTTAAATCTATTGAGAGCTCAAAAGTACTCACTTTGGTGTGGTAGTTAGGAGAGGGGATGCCAGCTCAGGTGTCGTCCTCAACCATGGTTCAAAATGACGTGGTCCATCGCCAAAAGCCCTCGTGTAGCTGAACAGTGCGACCTTAATATTCACTCACTCACGTGACATTTTGCACCTATTTTGCTTTTTCTTCAAGCACGTTTCCCGCATGTGATGATCTTCAGTATTCGTATAGTGTCCGGTTCATATACTGCATGGATCGCTTTCGGTTTTCTGTTATCCGAACAGCCCCGTACACGAACGGTGTCCGGTCCCAATTGATTCGAACAAAAATGACGTTCTACTGCAAATTATAAAATCAGAACAATTTAAAATACGAATAATCAACGTCACACCCTCAGCGGGCCACCGTAAAATTATCAAACGTTGACCAGTCCGGAAGATAAAAATATTGGGAAGAACTGCTATACAGTATTACGTCACGGATTCTTTTTTTTTCCCTAATGAGGCTACAGATTGATATTTTTACCATTTTCAGACCTAGTACATTCCCCAGGGGCTGCTATCTCTTTTGAGTGCGGCACCATGTAGGGGATACCAATTGCCACCGGTAATTTTGACACCCAGTTTACTTCCCAGAGGAAGGTACCTGAGCTCTGACGATGCAAACTTGTTCTAGGAATTTAATTTGCCAAGAGCAAAATTAAATTCCGAATTCTGGGGATGTGATGGAATTCTGAAAGAACTTTCAACCAAATGCAAAAATGTTACACGTTATGATATTGAACTTGTACATCCACCTTTATTTAAAAAAAAAGGTATTGTAGTAAAAACTTTTTTTCTTTTCTTCAAATGCCAATATACTGACACTTGTAATGAGTGGGAAATAGGATGGTTTCTATTGACTTGGAACTTCTGAAGGAATATGAATACAAGTATATGCAAAATCCCAATTTAGCAATATATTTTTTTAATAGCAGTCTCATTATTTTGTCAGATTAACATTTGTACTTCTAGGAATGTAAGTCATTGATATAATATCTTAATCACGACCCTTTTTCATACTTTGCCTAAATAGATTTAGGCATTCTATGAATGCCTAGGCAAAGTATGTAATAAAACTCCTATTTCATACTTTGCCGGTAACATATATATTATTCATCTGTTTCTTTTAAAATAAAATATTATGAATTATAAATTGAGAAAAATATATTCTATTATTTTAGTTCATTAATATCAGAAGGAAAGTAGATTTTATAAAATTTTTAAATAGCTCAAAATACTTTTTTTAAAGAAACATATATAAGAAAATTTTATGTAACAAATTTTTATTTGTAAAATATAGAAAAGGGTTCTAAAAACTATTTCTTTGTTAGAATCTATTTCATTGCACAAAAGTCAGAGCAAAGTTAAGTAGATTGTAATTAGTAATTTGAATTTAGTAGTAGTAATATCCAAAGTACACTGGTGTGCAAAAATTAAGGACGAGACGGTTTTTTCAATATAACTTTGTACAAAAGCATTCCAAATCAACACATTTAATACCGTAAGATCCCCAATACGTAAGGACATGAGTAATGTAAGCAACACTTACTAAAAGAGAAATCAGAGGGATAAAAAGAAGCTTTATTGAAAAAGTAGCATGGAGTGCAATGCGACTGAAGGCCGAAACATCCCTGTGATGGGTGTCCAGCAAGAAATATCTGGTCTTTAGTAGGGGATATGATCTCCCCTGACTGCTAGGCAGATTTCACAGCGTCTGTCCATGCTGAGAATGAGGGTGTCAATGAGTTGTTGAGGCATTGCTGCCCATTCGTCTTGCAGTGCCAATCGAAGTTCCGGAATCGTTACTGGTGGTAAGGTACGAGCTGCCAAGCGTCTGCCTAGAAAATACCATGCATGCTCGATGGGATTGAGATCCAGGGATCGTGCCAGCCAATCCATACGTTCAATATCCTCACTATCTAAGAGCTGTTCGGCAGCTACTGTGCAATGACATGGTGCATTGTCGTCCATGAAAAGGAACTGCGGACCCATAGCGCCTCTAAAAAGACGCACATATGGAAGAAGAATCTCGTTACAATAATGGGTCCCGTTGACTGAACCTGCGTCGAAGATGTGAAGGTCTGTACGACTACCAAGCATGATGCCTCCCCAAACGAGAACACCGCCACCTCCATACCTGTCCCTTTCAATGATGTTCGAGGGATGATTGCGGCTTCCCCGCTCTCTCCAGATGAGTATGCGATGAGAATCGCTACTCAGACTGAATCTGCTCTCATCTGTAAAGAGTACTCGTCCCCATTCATTGTCTCTCCTATTCCGGTGTTCCCGGCACCACAGAGAACACCTTCTCCGATGGGCAGGCGTTAGAGGTACACACCATACAGGGCGTCGTGCAAACAGACCACCACCGTGCAGTCTTCTGGCCACCGTAAAACGCGATATCGGTCGTCCAGTCGCCTGTGTCATGTGTCTAGCGATTTCTCCCGCTGTCTGCCGCCTGTTTCTTCTGGCCTGTAAGGCAATATACCTGTCATCTGCGGGTGTGGTTTCTCGTGGACGACCACTACTGAACCCCGGATAGCTGTTCCTGTAGTTTGAAATTGTCTCCAAAGTCGTGAAACGATGCTGTGAGCAATTCCGAACTCTGCAGTCACACGGCGACCTTCCTCCAACTTCCCAATGATTCGACCTCGGGTAAAAGCATCCAGATGTCGTCTAACAGATTGATTATTCGCCATTTCTCGCTGAGGCAGCAACTCGGTGTGATTTTAACTGCTATATGGTGTGCAATCTCTTTGCCAGAAATACTAATCTTACACCGACAACATGCTTTACTACTCAGACACTCCTCCATTACGTCTACCTGCATATCTGCGCATGTGCTACCGTACATCACCTCACTTAATCTCCTGATTGGTCTTTCTGTCCGCTCTGCCTCTTCGTTCAGCTGATATGCTAATTTTTCCACTTCGTCCTTAATTTTTGCACACCAATGTATATTTGAAATGCACCTTAAGAATGTTAGGTAAGCAAGAAAGTATTACTATTTTTATGGTGTACATTAATTCCAAGGATTGTTAACACACTTATTATAAAACAAAATTCTAAGAATTGCTTACCTGTGTTATTAGGATGTGTTTTACTTTCGTCATTAAGTGAATTCTGCATTGTTCATTGTAATTAAAAAGAAGTTTCACTTCAAAAATACAACTTTAACAAATGTATGTGAACCATAGTGTCATACTTGCATGTTTGCTTTATGAATTTGATTTAGGGACTAACGATATACATAAACTACTGCTTTTGGAGAAAATATATTTATATCAAAGATAGCTTACAGAAAAGTTTTCTGTCGAGGTGAATCGCTAGAAAATGACACCAAGCTAGGCAGACTGTAAAATAAAAATATCGACAAATAAAAGATGGTTGAAATCAATCCCAATATAATAAGTCAACAGTTAGCAGAAGTGTTTAAAGTAAGTGATGAAACAATATAAAAGCATTTATAAGAAATAGGAGAAAAGTTGGTTAAGTAAATGGGTAACAGAGAAACACTTGCTGCAGTATAGACCAGAACAAAAATGATGCTTTTAGGGTGGGAGATTCTTTTTATTCATCAGACATATTCCCTTTGAATTATCTTATTTTTTATCACTGTAAAACCATATGTATGGTAAACAATTAAATTATAAAAAAGGGGTGCTTTCATTTTTTTTGAAGATAAAAATAAACAGTTTTATAAAAGTAGAATTTATAAATTAGCTTTTTATTGGAAAAGATAGCTCAGTGTCGGGCATTAGAACTCGCGACCTATGGATTCGTAAGCATGTAACATACCACTAGACAAAAGTTATCATTCCTGTCCGAAGGCTGTTGCTTATTTAGATATCACTGCAGTACTCCCCCACCAGTGAGTTGGTGGATAGGCGAAAGAACAAGATATTTGTTTTTATGGCGAGCATATGAGTTGTTATTGTTGTGTCAAGTGAGTCTGACAACTTATGATTGCTCTTTTTGCAGTTAGATGGCGCCACAACACATCAGAATGTTTGCATTTTTCTTTTCAGCCAAGGTCACCTATGTCAGAGAATAGAACTCGTGACCTATGGATTCGTAAACACATAACATACCATTAGACAAAAGTGATCACTTCTATCTGGAGGCTGTTACTAGCTTATTTGGATACCGCCACACTTAGTATGAGGCTGAATATTTTGATAAATGAAACTATTTTATTTAAAAATACATGTTTTTTTCTCGGTTAAAAAAATAACAACTTTCTTAGTACCAAATACATAATCCTCTCAAGCAATCATGTATTTTTAATTATTACTCAGATAAATATAATAGAATCTCCAAAGATCATCTTTCCACCTTCTTATTCCTAACAATTGCTACACATTATGTCCAATGAATGGAAGACCAAACTCATAATGCTGCATGGTTCACATTTGGATTGAAATATTTAATATTCATTTTCCATTAATTTAAGGTTAATCTTATAATTTTGCTTATTTTAATAATCACAAGATTTACTCATAATTTATGCAAAACTAAAAGATTCTTTAGTTTGTGATAAATAGTGAATATTACATTTAATCGATTGTATGAATAAAAAAAAACACATGGGTTAAAGATTAAACTATGGGTGGCCAAACCGCGGCACAATATGGCATGATGGAGTTGTAGTACACAAAAACTTACTGAAAAATTAAAAAATTTTTGAAAAGATAATAAATAATTAAAAAAAAATTTTTTTTGAAGAGGTTGGCTTTGACACAAACCTTAAAATTTGGATCAAAATATGTGAATGAATTAATCTTTTCTGCTGTAAACATAAAATAAATATCTCATAACTAGCAGATGTACACCCATAATAATTTTGTTAGCATATGAAAAAACTAATCTCCTAATATAACTTGACAAAATAAAGTAGTAATTCAAAAGCCACATTAAATAAATACTTAGCATCTAATAATTTTGAATTAAATAATTCAAGTTAATGTTCATAACCTAATTGATTTAACTGGTAAAAAGTTTATTAACAGTAAAACCTAAGTTTGCACTTTCATCTCATTTATTATATTTTTAAATTTCGACTACATAGACTTGCATTAAAAAATGTGCTATTAGCATGAAAATCTCATAATAAACTTATAAGTAACATTTTTACACTTTTCCATATTTCTTTGTTGGAAGTGGTGTGCATAATTATTTTTTGTGGCACTCTTCCCAGAAAAGTTGGCCACCCCCGTATTTAACTTTTCATAAGCTGACCAGTTGAATTTTTTTACCTCAAGTAATAGAATAATAGTTATAGGATAAAATTTATCTGTATAATTTTGATATTTTTACTATAGGTCTGTATCCCACCTTTAGTTATTTTTACATTTGCTTAAATTAAAGATGTTTTCAGTGTGATTTTTATCTGAAATATGAGTAAGTTTTGGGGTTAATATGTAAAATTATAAAATGGACCTGAATAGTTTATCTCATTTATTTTGAAAATTTAAATCAATTTCAATGCCTTTTATCAGTAGTTTTGCACTTGATAAAAGTTTCTAGTATAGAAAAATAAAGCCAGAATTCAAAGGATGCTATCTATGTAGCTTTGCAATTAAAATAAATATATCAGTATATTCTTTTTTTCCAGTGGTGTAACGTACACCCCTGCCTTGCGGGGGGGGGGAGCAGGGACTCTGACACTAAGTACATATTTGGGCTTGGGGCCCAAAACACGAGTTTCCGGGGGGGGGGCTAATATTCTCCATTATGCCACTGCTTTTTCTTCAAAATAATAATGAAATATATTAATTTTGAATGACATTGTATACATGAGCTTTTTGTGTTTTAGTTATGATTTCATGTGCTATTTAAAATTTTATATTTAAAAAAAGTAAAGAGCTTTTACAAATTAGCACAATTGGTCAAATTTTATGCTTTGATCTGTATGTTGACCAGTATTTAAAAGTTATTAAATTTTGCTCTTAATTTATGTAACCCGATTTTTACAGTCACTGGGAGTGAAGACACTTGTGTATATTTTTTTGATTTGGTACGAGAAAACAAGCCCTGTGTAAATAAATTACAAGGCCATTCAGCAACTGTGATAGATGTATGCTTCAATTATGATGAAAGTCTGCTGGCTTCCAGTGATGCATCTGGTATGGTTATAATATGGAAGAGAGAACAGCGATGACAACTCGAATCCAATTTAAAATGTATTTTTTACTATACAACTATTGTATTGTCTTTCAGATAATTTATATGCTTGTTTGAAAATAAATTGATTTTGAATGGTTTTTACATAAATTAACCCAATACAATTTTTAAAGTTGACCTTGTTTTACAGGCTAAATATATGCAATTTGTAGAAGACAATTTAAAGTACTTTTTCAGAAGGATGAATTTAATAAAAAATGAAGCAGAAAATTTTTTCAATGAGTGTTACTAAAATTTAATTTTCTAAAGAATATTTTTTTAATGATTCATCAGGGAAGGGGGGAAATCACAATTTATTCATCTGTTTGATGTAGCAGAATTAACAGCTAAAATAGGCAGTGGCAGGACATGCACTATAGTCTTGATTAGGGATAAAAGCAAAGACTCGCTTGCAGATTGTATAATTGAATGTTTATATTTAATCCACTAAATATTTCCCACCTTTTAGAATGAACACCATACTGTTCAGGTCAATATTACTTCTGAGAAAACTTTTTAATAATGGGATCTTTTCTACATTTGAAAGCTGTTAACCATTGCATTAAGAGTGTTTTAATCTTGATATATTGCCCCCATTTTCAGTTTCATTCAAGATACACAACATTACTTTATTAATTAAAAGGAAAATGCTTAGAGTTAAAAATATTTCCTTTGAGGATAATGGTCATTACAATTAAAATAATGTATTCATTTTTATTAAATTCTTAACTTGATCAACATAAGCATACACTTATCACAATCCTTTGCACATTCAAATTCCATTTAGTTATGCAATAGTTTAAGAACTGTA
Organism: Trichonephila clavata; assembly: GCA_019973975.1. NCBI lineage: Eukaryota > Metazoa > Arthropoda > Arachnida > Araneae > Nephilidae > Trichonephila > Trichonephila clavata. The sequence continues at coordinate 118,286 of BMAO01037956.1, read as the reverse complement.
GTTCAACTATTTACTTATTTGTGTCTAACATATGACTTAAATTTTCACAACTATAAGTGATTTACCTGATTCAGCTCACATAAATATATTGTTAATCAGGGTAAATGATTCTGTAAACCTTTTAATTCACACACACAAGTGTATCTGAGACTGAAAAATATTCTGATTTGTTCAACCTTAGTTTGTTGATAGTTAACCATCAAAATAACTCTTGAAACAAGACAATGTATTTTACTCTCTAAATTTTTACTTAGAGAAGTGAATTACTTATTTAACATTAATGCATTTTATATTTAAAAATGAGAGATTAACCCCCATCTTACTTATTTGTTAAATTTTATCAATATTTTTTTATGGGAATGTGTTTAAGTTAGTATCAAATTTTAGCAACTTTCAGATTAAAATTTTTTTTTTTGCAAAACTGTGACAACTTAATTCATTGTCATATTATAAACATTACTGTAGTGTTTGATTGTGAAGTAAATGGAGCCAGAGGAATAAAGGTACTAAATACTTAAAACATTTATTGTGATAAAACTATATGTCACTTTCTCATACAAGATACTAAATTTACACAAATCTCTGCTGCTCATGATAAGTTGGTGGGAACAAAATATTCAAATTTTAAATAATAATGAATATAGCTGCTTTCAACACAAAAATCAAAACTACAGAATAAAAAAATATATAAACATTCCAATAGTTGAAAATGCATAAAAATGGCTAAAGAAAAAAATATATATAATCAAGATCAATAAGTATTTTATTGCAATACACAATTCAATTTTAAATGTAGTGATATTGAAAACGATTATGTATCATTTCTGTATAAGTTTCGATTTTCCTAATTGTGTGTGCGAGATCTTGAAATTCTTAGCAGGTACGACTTTATTTTAATGATATAAGGACAAACCATCCAATGAAGTCAATTATTATATATTTAATTTAAAGTGAACTCTTCATATTAAAAAGTTCATACATTCTTTACATACAGAATTTTCTTTATATTCTTTTTAAAAAAAACTCCACCCTTTCATCTAAGATTTTATATCTCCTTACATGAATGCTAAGTTTCATTAACAAAAGCATTGATTTTATTAAATTATTTATAAGCATTCATAAGGGTATGAATGCAATTTGACAATGTAAGAGTAATTCATTTAAAAAAGCAAATTCTTTTTACTGGAATAGAAATTCACTAATATTATATCAAAGAATACTGCTTTTTCTACAGAGCCGTATTTCTTTTTATCAAAAAGAAAGGAGAAAAAACGATTTTAACTTAGTGATCTTGATTTAAATGACATTTTAGATGTACAAATGAATTGGCATGATTAACAAACACACACAAAAAAATAAACACTTAAGAGTTCATTCTAGAATTGAAATAAAATGATATGTTATAGGACCACATCAAAAAGTGCCTGCATTACCAGAACACAGAATTATAATCGACTGAGTATAGCATGCAGGATGAAAACTGTGCTTAACATGTAAATCATATACATAATTACAATCTTATATATAAAAATACAGAGTGATTTTGAAATTTTAGGTGGGACAGTTAAGTGATCAACAATAACAGAATTTAAACAATAGTTCTTCAATCAATTTTCGAATAACATTCATTTACACAGTAGTTTTGATGTAAAACTACACAACTCTGCCTTGCTAATATTTAATGTTCTAATTAAATTCCATTAGAAATATAAATATATATAATGATGTGATTGAGCACTAAGAAATATTACTTATCATTTCTTTTCACATTCAACTTAATTTTCCCAAATAGCACCACATAATATACATTTTACAGATGTTCAAAACCTTTTTAAATCAATTTTAACATACACACTCACAAATAAAACTAAAATATACTTTTCTGTGAAAAGAAAAATCAAGAGAAGAGAGAGGAATATTTTAAATTTGAGATATTTTACTTCAAACTAAATAAAAGGATAAATATATTTTATGAGAAGAATTTCAGGACTATAATAAAACACTGAAATATCTCCATTCAGTACAACTATTTTTTTTCCGAAAAATTACACAGTGTAAAATTGGATGAGATGAAAAAAATGTACATAATATGATAAATTAAAATCTCTTATCAGTAACATTTACCATTATCATAAAACATTCTATATCTTTAAAATATGATTTCATTATACATTTGATAATAAAAAAAAACTAAAATCATATTGCAATATATATATAGTAATATAAAATTAAACTAAATATTTACTTTCATTTCGAAAAAGTACATTTTGAATTAGTAACAAATTAATGCCTTTCCTATTACATTGAATTGCAATAACAATTAACTGAAATTTAATGCTATTTGTATATATTTTTAGGCATGAAAACAGAGATACTCAAATGATTATAGACTGATTAAAAACACTGCAGTAAAAATTTGCAATTCAATATGTACAGTATAACTATCTGAAAATCATTTTATATTCGGATTTCCAAAATTTTAAAATCTACTTGAATGTTGAAAATCATTACCTGTTCTGGTCAGCTGATTTTTTTTAAATGTTTGTTTTTGAGTATCTCTGCCTCATCTTAAATTAAATTATAATAGATTTGGACGGTTTTTTGAAAGATCAACTACCAACAACATTTGAGCAAGCATTATGACAAGTTCAAAATTTTAAATTTTCTTAGTGTACATAGGAATGCAATGTTTCTTTATTTACTACTAAAACTGTTTAAAGCTAGTGCATATGTTTAAACTATTATATATACATAATTTCTTTATACTTCAAAAATGAAGCTAAATTTATCATTTTCTTCAAAATTATAGATTTAACAGATTGTTACAAATAAAAGATAATATATTAATTTCTCCCTGACAGATTACTTTGACTCAAACTTTCACTGTAACTGCACTGTAAAAATTTCTCCTTCTTAATACTAGATTCTTCAAAAACTGATTTATTGGTTGATTAACTGCTATTGTCTAAACTACTCAAAAATCAAACAAGCTAATGTTAATTCAATATATATGTATATGAAGCACATTACATTTAATCTCATGATTTAAATACTTACATTATACAAAAGTTATCAAATAAAATAATTTAAGGAATAGAACTTTAAACAATATTTGATGCAGAAACTGGTCAGTAATACATTTCTAAATAATACTAAAAAAAGCATTTTATAACATACAAAATTCTGAATTTTATAAATTTGAATAAATGTTTTCAATTACTCAGAATGAGTGATTAAATAACTTACTATAGGAATGATAATTTATAATAGTTCTCCACAAACATAACTAAGCTTGAAATGTACAGTGCTCGTTTTATACATGAAAACTGATTCTTATATATTCTAAATATATTTTCTTAAGATTTATTGAGTGATTTAAATATGTGGAATGAAAACAATTCAACAGATACTGAGAAACTAAATATGCTAGAAAGTATTTGTGTGATACATACAGTATACATCTAAGGAAAAAGATGAATAAAACACAAGTAGGTTTGCGAGTCTATGTGTGAAACAAGCAATTTGTCTTATTCTAAAATATTTAAAATTAGCATACCATCACTATCAAAAACAAAACTGATATGCTATCATAAAAATAAACAATACATCAGAGTTTCAGAGAATTTAGGAAGTTAAAACATCAAAAAAGAAATATTTTTAAATTCAATTCATTCTCACATTAATCTCTATTGAATAATGAAAGCATATTAATTATTTATTATTGAAGTAGTACACAGATTCGGATTTCTGCTAAAATACTAAAATGTATGGCACATAAATATGATTAAAAATATATTTTATATAATCTAATCAATATAAAAATTTTATTTATCTTTGAAAATAATATTTAAGAAACAAATTAAGTTTGATATACATGTATACTTAAGTTTTTCCCCAACTTGAATCAATACATCAAAATATGGAACAATGACTTTTGTTTTATAATTAATATATATAGTAAAATATGTATAAATAATTTAAATAAAAATAATTATAATTTCTTAATACAATTCTATATTTTCACGTTCACATATGGAATAGTTTAATATATACTGAGTCTGTCATGCCAAAATATTTTAGACAGCCAGAATACACAAAAAGATCTTTTCCAGAAAAAAATGCTGGATATTTTATGTATAGAATTATTTTTGTTTCTTTCAAAAACTTTCTATCTATTACATTGAAAATTGCTTTATTTTTTAAACCAATCAGCTGCAATATAGAAAAATAAAATATTAAAATATAAGCTGCATGAGAAATCTCTAGACTAGTAACTAGTCAAAAGTACAAAATAATAAATCTAAAAGAAGAATTCTTTTTTTTTTTTAAGAAAATTCTGCTGAGGTAGGGGGAAAACTCCCCCCCCCAACTATTTTACAGCTACAAATAGAGTAAATTTCTTTAAATAAATATGCTTAAATAATAATGCTCTATTTGAAAGATCCTAGTCTTGAGTACAATTAGTTATATTTCAAACAATATTTGTAACCTTAAATAAAAATTATTCCAAGAACTAATTTATTATACATTACACTGGAAAAAATCTTCCATTTAAAATATGGTGATGTGTGTACATATAATCCATGTTTTAAGTTACAATATATTAATTTCTTCAGTCAAAAATTTCAATTTGTTGGGGGAAAAGCTTACAAAACAATAGATAACATACAAAAAACAGAATTTTAGAAAATAATAAATTATATGATTATATCATACATGATGTACTACATGTAAATTATAAGGTTATATTATTTGACGCAAAGCAAAAGAAAACTTTAAAAAAAATATGCACAAATATTTTGATGACAAGTTATATACATGCTTCCAATTATAATGAGATGATCTACAAAACAAAGGGATTTTGCTTTGTATGTACACCAGGCACTAGGATATTTTTACAAGAGAAAGCACATAAAAATAAAATTCCCTGCAGATTGTCAACAGCAGTTCAGTTTCAACAGGAATAACAATTAAGGCATTTTCTAATACATATAAAACATGTATATATGACACACTTGACTTTATAAATAGAATGACTTAATAAAACAAATCTCACATGACTAGCAGTTCTTACCATTCCTCAACACTGTTTTTTTATTGCAATTTTTAAATAGTGGTTTTGAATATATATATTTACATTATTTTTACTGTATATAAATCAGTTGCTAATGTAGATATGTTTCTGCAAATATTTATATAATGATAAAATATATACAAATTTCAAAGGAATGCATAGCCTTTACAAATTACATAATTAAGTGCTGTAATCGCTCTGCCAATATTTAAATCAATAGTTTAAGAAATGTATAAATGTTTTTAATATATATTGATTTGTATAAATTACATACATTAAACAGCAGATTACATAATTTAAAAAAAAAGAATAAGAACTATAATTTTTTTATAAGTGTCAAAATATTTTGTACCTACTTAATTTTACAGTAACGAGATTGCTTGTGTAGAAGAATCTCATATGAAAACTTTTTTTATCTTATATATATATATATATATATGTAAAGCCAGAATATGATCTTTTTTTTTAGATTTAAAATCTGAAAAAACTTTTGCTGATTCAAACAATTTTTTATTCATTTCATCAGTACAATAAAATGCATTTTACTAAAAAGATCTTGCTTCAAAAATGAGTTCTTATAATTATGTTTTAATATGGCAGAGACAATGATATATTAATTCCCTTAAGGTTTATGCAAATTAAAACAATTTTTTTGAAACAATATATCTACTTATTTCTCTATCAAAATGAATGCATACTTAGGATAATGCATTGTTCTTTAAAAATAGTTTTAATTTAAACTGGATCTCAATTAACTATGCATAATTTCAATTTCTTCTTAAAAATTCCACAAAATTGATACATCGGAACAAAAGAATGCAACTTTAGAAACTAGATACTTCTACTATTAATTTTAAAATGTATATATTTTTAAAATTAAAACATTTAGATAAAGTTCAGTTTTTGAAGTAATCTTTTAATTAGAATTAATTAGCTTATTTTATCAAATAATTTTGGATAAGATGAACTAAACTACCTCTTCAAAAACAATGGAATTAAGACCAAGAATTCATAAGCATTCATTGACAAAAGAAAAAGACAAAGATTTATTAAAATGCATGATTATGAACATTTTTCTTGAAAACAATTAAAAATTGCTCCATAACTAAAATATCTTAATTATACACCAACAAAAGGGAAAAATGCATTATTAAATTAAAAATATAATGCATTTATTAAAGAGTCTAAATATGATTTATGCTAGAGTAAAAATCTGTTTCTGAATACAATAACTGAAATATGAATGGAAAAAATTATTGACATTGAGCATATATTTAGTGACCAGATTAAAATACATTAATAATAATAAAATAAAAATAGCAATACAATTACAAATACTACAAATTTTAAAATACAAAAAAAAAAAAAAAAGCAAGTTTTTAACAATAAAATTGCATGAAATTGAAAGAAACAAACCAATGTATTTATAAAGCAATGACTTTTTAAGATCTACAAAAGTGCTTAGTTTTTGTATTTTGAAAATTCACTAAAGTCGTAACTGCACATACTTTTCAATTAAAAAAACTGAAAGATTACAATTTTAAAATACCTACTTAACAAAATACAAGGCATTTCAAATACAATGAATGTTTCAAAAACAATTATTCATTATGCTTTAGTGAATATCGATAATTTTTTTAAACATTTAATGAGAGAGTTCCAAGATTGGATACTGATTTCTGAAATATAATCATTTCCTAATCATCTATACTTATAGGCACCAAAAATAATTTATAGATGTCCCCGTTTCTAAATTTGACTAAAAAATAACCCAATAAATGAAATGTATAATAAATAAATTACAAAATATATAAGTTATCATTTTTAGAAAAATGTATTGTGTAAAACAAAAACTTTTAAATACCACTGAAAATTCTCAATTAATAATTTTAAATGATATTTCAAACTAAATTTTTCAACAGAATATTAAATTTCAAAGCAAAAGGAACAGCAATTCACACCAGTTAGAATATTTCTATCAATGAAGCTGATATTTATAATAAAAGAGTTTTTGAAATTCTCTTAAACAATGAACTTTATTTCTTTGTTACAAGAAGTAACAAACGATTGAGTTTTCTAAAAATGATAACTATAAAAATATTTCAATCCAAATCATATTTCTCGTGGATAATATTTTTTTCCCTCTAAGAATAAGAAAGCATATACTAACAAATAAGTCTACATATTATATATGCACTGCTCAACTCAGGAACTGTACATATTAAAATGAAAACCATACACCATTCTTATATTAAACAAAAACCAATTTAGCAATCTGCTTTATAACTAATGAGTAAATTAAATACTTTTGACATCAATATAAATACTCCAAAGAAGTGTACACTTAAGAAAAAAGGTAGAATACTTTGCTATTCAACTGACCAAGCTTTTCTAAATGTGATTTGTGTTTGGTTTTTTCTTTCGTAACTGGTGGAGACAAAAAAAAAATATGCGGGAATACACTCTCTAAGCAAAGCCTTGCTGCATAGAAGAAATATAATTTCAACACAAAGATTTCTATAAATACAGTAATGAAGGAAATTATGTACAAAATTAAAATTCTTGAGATCAAATGGACAGTAACATTACTAACAAGCTTCTATTGAGCAAAGCATTTCTCATAAGAACAGCACTAAAAATAATATTGCAAGTAACGAAAAAAAAAAAAAAAAATTTGGCTTAATAACACAGAAATGAAAACAAATATATATCTTACAGGAATCTACACAAGGGTAGTCATGATTCTAGAAGTTGAAACTTCAGTTTCAAATAAATAATACTTTTCCTCAGAAAAAAAAAGGATGCTTTTTCTTTTTTAATTTCCTAGCTAGAGATGAGTGGAGTCTTTTGAAGAATAATAGAGTGGACTAGATTCAGGTTTTGAATTCAAATCATCATCCTCTGAAGACTTTTCAATCATAGGAGGAGCATCAGATTCCCACCATTTAATGTCCCCATCGTCAAATGACAATCTATTGGTGTTACTGACTTCAGCAGGATAATCATCTATGAAATCCTCAAAGAAATCTCCACTGTCAAACTCAAAATTGAAAGCTTCAATATAATCTCCAGAATTCTGTGGGGCGCAATGCGATCCAAAAACATCTTCGAAAGGTCGTACTGAATACTGGGAAGTGACAGAGAAGTCTTCCCCCTCAGTAACAGAAGGTCCATGAAAAAATTCTAGTTGATCACGCAGATATTCTTCCAATTCATCTTCAACTTCACTTTCACTAGCAGGAGTGACAACAATTTTTGGTAAAGGTTCAAGTAGATCACTTTTAACTTCCACTTTCTTCCCTGTAGTATTGAGAGTTTTTATCAAATCATGACTATGCAAGGCACTTTCTTTTCCCAACTTAGAGCTGCCTGTATATGAATTTACTTGATTATTATGCAAGTTGCCTTCCTCATCAGATATAACACCACAGTAATTTCCTTTGATATCACAATTCTTAGTTAACTCTTCAGATATTAGAACATTGCTGTGTTCAATTTCAGTATCTTTATGACCTTTTAGTGGAAATGAAGATGAATGAATGGCCATTAAATCTTCAACCTGACTAGTATGGTCACTTTTAATCTCTTCTTCAAACATTGCAGATGAAACATTTTCATTCTCATTGATTATAAAATCTTTATTTGATTTTGTTTCTCCCACTTCATTTATTTTATTTTCACTCAATGTATCCAAATCACATTTTACATTTTCTACTGATGTAAGAAGTTCATTATTATTTTTATTCATACTCTTCATATTTGAAGAATTATCTAAAAGGATTTCACTGAAATTTTGTTTAGTAGATAAATCAGTGTTTGTATCATTATTAGGCAAAGAATTACCTTCCAAATTAGTAACTCTTTGCGATTCAGAAAAATTTATTTCCATGCTTTTTGCCATTGTACAATTTTGCTCTTCCTGAATACTACCATTTTGTGATGAAAATGAATAACTTTTCATCAATTTAGTATCATTTTCGTCAGGACAAAGAATACCTTCCATTAATGGGGAATCAGGGATGAGTAAAGGATCATTTTTTTCTTTACCTTCAGTCTCACTAGCAAGTGACAGGGATTCGGCTAGTTTTGGAACTTCTGTATCTGTACCACCTTTTTGTGATGTGTGTGGTTTGTCTAATTTATTAATACCAGTGGTATCATTTAAATCAAACTCAAGACAAGCATTTTTTCTACTACTGATTTCAATGCCATTTGAAAGAAATTCTACATTGCAGTCTTGCAAAGATTCTGTATAATTACTCTTTTCAGATAAATTAAAGCAAACAGTTTCTGATTTCACCTTTTCATCAAATGACTGTTCAGTGGTAATCACATCACTCAGCAAAGAAAAAGAATCATTACTTTCATTTGATGCTGACTTATTTTTTATAGGTTTTGGCCTTTTATTTCCATCTTCTAATGTTAAAGGGATTACCTCAGTTAAGGGAGTAAATTCTATAATCTCTTTTTCATTAGTTGATACATTTTCCGAAGATACAAACTCATCTGATTGGTCACTAAAGCCACTACTAGGACTAGTTAAGGTATCAACCACTGTTTCCTTTTCTTTAATATTTTTTCTTAAAATAAAATCATTTAACTGTTCATCTTGATTATTATTAGGATTAATTAATGGATTTTCTTCTTTAAACTCATTAAATTGTGATAATTCAGAGGCTCCAAAGGTTGACTGATTAGAAAATTGGAGATCCTGAAATGCATTTTCTTCCTGATGCTGAGTTTCAAAAGAAACAGTTTGATTGCTTTTACCCGATTCAATATGAATCAAATTTGAAGAATTTGTGATTGATTTGTCAGCATTGAGATCCAAAGATTTTTCGTGTTCCATCAATGAGTCATATATATCAAAAGAATTTAACTTTTTTTTAACATCAAGCTCGTAATCAGTTACATCTGAATCAATATTAATCAATAAATTAGAACTTGAAATATCTTGTTTAATTTTAATTTCTTCAGTGGAATAAACTTCACAATTTAAATTAGACTTAATTTCAATTTCATGACATTTATTCTCAAAAAAATTATTTTCTTCCTTGATTTCAGTAGAATTTAGTAGAAATTTATCCTCTTCCTTGATTTCAGAAGAATTGAGTAGTAATTTATCCTCTTCCTTGATTTCAGAAGAATTGAGTAGTAATTTATCCTCTTCCTTGATCTCGGTAGAATTGAGTAGTAATTTATCCTCTTCCTTGATTTCAGAAGAATTGAATAGTAATTTATCCTCTTCCTTGATTTCAGAAGAATTGAATAGTAATTTATCCTCTTCCTTGATTTCAGAAGAATTGAGTAGTAATTTATCCTCTTCCTTGATTTCAGAAGAATTGAGTAGTAATTTATCCTCTTCCTTGATTTCAGAAGAATTGAGTAGTAATTTATCCTCTTCCTTGATTTCAGAAGAATTGAATAGTAATTTATCCTCTTCCTTGATTTCAGAAGAATTGAGTAGTAATTTATCCTCTTCCTTGATTTCAGAAGAATTGAGTAGTAATTTATCCTCTTCCTTGATTTCAGAAGAATTGAGTAGTAATTCATCGTCTTCCTTGATTTCAGAAGAATTGAATAGTAATTTATCCTCTTCCTCGATTGAAACAGCTCCATCCATTGCCTTTAGAGGAATTAAATTTTCATCTCGATTCTCCACAAAAGGTTCGTTAGAGAGTTTCCCCTGACTAAATAAATCTGAATTCAAATCTTCTTGGCGGACGGTAACGCTTTCAGAGCTTATGGGCAACTGTTCTTCAATAACTATATCCTGCTCTGAAATATAAGAATCATCAGCAATATCTTCTGAAGTGTGGACGGATGTGGTGGAAAATCTATCAAGGGTTGACTGAGAAGGCTTGCTGAAACTGAACTTATGAGATTGCTGATCAAGTTCATCCTGCATCCATTTGAGACGACTTTCTTCTAATGCTAAATTATTCAATTGACTTTTTATTAGTTCACTTATCTGGTCTCCTGATATAGATGGTTGTTTTCCTTCTGTAAAATAAATTTAGTATAGATTATAAAATTATAGACACATTAAAAATATCTTTTTAAGTATAAAATAATGAACATCTATATTGGGTTCTAATTATATATCATATTCAATACAACGATTCACAACATATTAAAGTAATAAAGAGTTGATACAAAAATAACAAATTACTACAAAATATTTCTCAAGTTGAGCTAAGAAATTTTAAATTTAAATGTAATTAACATGAAAATTTTATCAAAATTAATAATTTACAAAAGCAACCAAAACCATGGGGGCTCTTGATATTTTTATCTTAGTGTATTTCTTGCTGACAAATTCAATTTTTAAGTACTATTCATTCATGACTAGAAACCAAATTTACTTTCAAACTAGTCTCTCTTTAAAAGTTTTCAGAATATATTTTTGGTACTAACTTGATATCAGTACAATACATGCTAAATTAATGTAAATTTTCAAGAAGTTTGTTGATAATATTACAATATGGTTACTCTTATTTTTATTGTTTAGTACATAACTGTTATTTTTTTATTGGTTTATTTCTATAGTGGTAACCCTGTTAATTTCAAGTGTTTAATTCAGTTTTTTAAAAAATTTAACCACTTTTTATTCGATGTTGTTGATGCGGTACTCATGTTCTATTTTTGTAACTTTTTTCCTGAAACAATTCATTGTGGCGAGTTTGAAGATTTTTTAAAAGGGCATGAGTGTTCTGTGTTTAATTATTATGGAGCAAAAGGTTTATTAAATTTGCTTTTTTGACCAATTTTGTTTCCTCAAAGTTCATATTTTTTCTTTTCAATAAGATTTTGGCCATTACAAAATGTGACAATGCAAATAGTTTCTATAAAAAAAAGTGAAAAATTTGATGGCCCATTTTTATTGAAAATTTTAATAAAAGCAAATTCACACAGCCACAGTAATAAATCTGTCAGGGACAATTGTTTTTTGACTGCTAGCAAAGTGTAAACTTCTGCAGTTTTTATTTGATTTTTCATAGGCCACAACCACATGTTGCTTTTCCTGTCTTCAATTTTTTACTGCAACCTTTGTTTCTTAAATTTCTTTCTTTACTGCACATAAAATTTCCTCATTTATTCTATTATGTTTTTATTCTCCTGGTACTCAAACTTTTCAGCACTGTTTTCTATAAGTACTTTTAAAACCTTTTTTCAAATACTTTTTACTATTTACACAAGCAATTCTGTCTTCACTTGCTTCCCCAAGTTTGTCAAATTTTTATCCCTGTTCTTTACAACTCATTTCCTAAGTACTAAAAGGCCCTCTTGGGAAGAAAACTACTTGCAGCCAAATAAGACTTTGATGGGTAACATACTAAAAACTTTAGTTTCTTATTTTCACAGTAGAAGATTGGTAAGTAATAATTTTGAAGGGAAACTAGTATATGCTATGCAAGGAAACTGGTATATGTTATATAGGGAAACCGATTTTTTAAAGATATGTCAATTAAAATTATAATTGGAATATTACAACAGGAAATTTAGAATAGCATTTAAGTTTTAGTTTGCAAGGTATTTTCCATTTTTTTCAATAACACAACAGCTTTAGATGTGTCCTTGTCTAACTCAGAATTTCGTTTCAAGCCATCTTATTCTTGGCTAAGGTTTTCCAATTTGTCAATCCACCATTGATCACCCTTTTTTCCAGGTACTACATAGTTTAGCCAAAAATCTTTTTAGTGATTCAATAGTCATTCAGTCACACTGAATGTCCTGCTCATTTTATCATTTGTATTGCTATAACTTCATTTATATCTGGCTTTTTAAATAGTTTCTAAATTTCTGTGGGTTGGTTCACCAATAATTATAACATTTAATTCCCCTATAAATTTTTCTTAAAAACTTCTTTCAAATTTAGCAAGAGTCTCAATCTTTCTCAGTCGTTGCCTATATTTCAGCCCTTTATGTTTGTGCATGCATAATCAATCATGTGAATAATTTGGTTTTTCTGCAGAAAGTTAAGATTTTTTTGTAGTAAAAAAAAAAACCCCCACACACATCTATTAGCAGGTGTGACTTTATTGTAGACATCTGTATTCAGAAAATTTATTTCAGAGCTTAAATATTTGAAGCTACTGACATTTTCAAACATGTTCACCCATTTTAAAATGATTATTAAAACTGGTGCATGTTATATATTTGATTAATTCAGATTTATGACATGATGCATCAAATGCAAAAATCTATACATCTATTAAAAAAATTTGTTCTAGTGTTAGAATCTTTTGGAAGGTGAGGCTTAAATGCATCTCTGTCTGAGGCCATTTAAAATGACAATAGGTTCTTCTGTGAATTTTGACTCTTAGCTTAGTTTCATGTAAAGTAATAGTGACCAGCTTGATCAGTTTTCCATGCACATTAAAATCTCTGGACTCTGTACGCAATTTAATGTTTATTGAGTCATCAGCAGTTTAAAAACCTATAAACAAATAGTGGATATTAACATCAAATACTTGCATGATTTTCTTCTATGATTTTTTTTAAGTTAAAAATATGTTACGTTGTTGATCGTCTCTGAAGGAATCCACATTGATAATCACCAATGATGTATTGATAATCACCAATGATGTTTTCAATATAAAAGAGCTAATCTGTTAAATAGCATGTTGGAGATAGATTTGTAACTGGTACAAAGCAAGCTAATAGTCCTTCTCTATAATTTGAACAAGACATTTCTTTTTTATTTTATGTATTATTTTTTTATGTATACTTATCTTTCATTCTTCAGGGAAAACTTCACGGTTCTATACAAACTTGATAAGCTGGTAGATTTACTCAAAATTTTTATATACTGCATTTTTTATGAGTTCTGAAAGAAAGGAATCTGGGCACAGAAATTTGTTGCTTTTAAATTTGTTAACCCTTCTTTAAGTATGGCTGTGGAACCAATCATTTGCACCAGGAATCTGGTAGACCAAAATCTCATCCTAAGAGTCAGCATTCAACATGTCATTTAAGTACTCTCATTCAGTAAAGAACTTTTTTCCTGTTGCATAACATCATTGATTTTTTTTTTTTTAAATTTCTACATACAGTTACTCTAGATTTAAAAACTACTTGTCCAATATCTATCTTATGAAAAATTGCTCTTTTTTCATTTAATCCTCTCAGATGTTTAACATCTCTAAGCCAATCTTTATATAAAGTCCTTTTCTATACCTATGAGTCTTTTCATACCTCTTAGCCATCTTGTAATTCTTCACAGATGATGTATACTGCTTTTGTAGCATATTTTTATTACAAGTCACTACTTTTGCTTGTTATGTTTACATGCATTTTTGGTCAAGGCAATCTCTTTTGATTTACTTTTATCAATGTTCTCCAGTGTATTGTAAGCTGTATGCTTGATAGCCTTTTTATATTTCCTACTATCATGGATAGTAAAAAAAAAGTATGAGTATAACTTTATGATGAAAAATAGTGTTGAAATTATGTTTGAAAAATTTAAATAGTTTATATTGTAAAAGCAAGCCTTTGGGAATACTCAGTAAAATTTTTTGTAACATAAGTATTTTTTAAAATTATTTGTAGGCTTATACACATAGCAAAAATAAACAGCTAATGACTAGTTTTCAAAAAACAATGACAGGAAAAGTGAAAGCCTATCATAAATCTATCAAATAATTTCCTAAGGTTCTGACAGTATGATAACATTTTTATTTAAAAATATTCTTACTTGCCTTAATAAAGTAATTACGTGCATGTAAAAAGACATAAATGCAAAGGCTCGTCTTTTAAGAAAAATATTAAGTACACTTTGCATTTCTTTTTTAAATTTGCAAAAACATTCCCTTTAAATAGTTCTCATGTTTAAGGCATCTTAAACACTTATTATAAAGAAATTTATTCTTCTTTTACAATTTTAAAAAATGATATAGCTTTTGATCTAATTCCTAATGTAAATATTTATGCATTTCATGTCTCAATAAAACTACCTAACAAGTTTTTGGTTATAAACATTTTGAACCATTGTTAGATTATATGGACATCTAAAGTGATACCTCATCATTTTTTCATATCGTAAAAATTAACATGGAGCAACTTTGATTACACTAAAGAATGAATTGGGGAAAATTAAAATTAAACCTCAATTCAGAAAATCATTAAATAACATCATATTACAGGTCACATATAGGTAAATAAGGTAGTGAACTACATTTTATAAATAACATGCAAGGAAAATAGACATTAAGTTGAAAATAATCGAACTGACAAATTTGAAGTGAACATTATTATTTAAGATATATAAAAGCAATTTTTAAATTTCACAGGTAATTGGTAATATTAAAATTACATGAATACATTAAATATTAAAATTATAATGAATTTTACACAAGACTTTCATATTACCTTCTGGGGAATTGGAAGGGGCAATGGATTCTGAAGGGATAGTAAAAGGTTCAGACAAATCCATATCATCATCAGAAAATCCAGATGTCAGAGTGTACATAGGACGGTTCAAAGGCCCCAAAGAAGCACCAATGCCATAAGTGGGTCGACGGACATATGGTTCAGAGTCCAATTCTTCAATTTCCAAGACTTCTTCAATTTCAGCTTCTTCATGTTCTCCTGCATGAAACTCCCAATCTATGAAAAGTAAAATAGGGAACAGGACCATTAAATTAGATTAAAATTTCATTATATTTTAATTTTTCTAAATTCTTTCACATATCTTTTTGTTTACTCCAAAATTTACACAGAAAAATTAACAGATTAATATTTATTGCTTCCTTAAAATTCAAATTCGATTGTATGCTGATCATGACCATTAAGCTTTGCTCAATTTATTTTTTAATTAGTGTCAGACTTTGAACCAACACAAGGGCTCATAATTCTAAATCACAAGCAACGAAGAATGACTCAGAGTTTCTAACTTCCACACCATGTTAACATGAGGACTTTGAGCCTAAACAGGTGGCCGTGGTAGCCTAGTGGTCAAGGTAATGAACTCATGGCTGGCAAGTCATGAGTTTAAGCCCAGTACCACTAAAGACCCGCCGTGTAGGGGAGCGATGCACCTTAAATCTGTTGAGAACTCAAACATCCTTCCATTGGTGTGGTAGTTAGGAGAGGTTGAGAGGGTCCCAGCCCAAGTGTCGTCTTCATCACTTATCCATGGTTCAAAATTATGAGGTTCGTAGCCAAAAAGCCCTCATGTAGCTGAACAGAGCAACTTTAATATTCATTCACTCCCTTGAGCCTAAACAGATTTAACACAAATCAACACTTCTACTGTGCATTTCTTCAGAAGCAATAAGATGAACCAGTCACTTAACAGAAACCATAGTACGGTCATGAGTTTTGTGATTATAACCTCAGGGTTATTGCAGCAACTTAATTAGCTTTAAAAAGCAAACAAAATATGAAGTCATGCAATGGCTTTTTTTAAATAAAAGAATTAGGATTGACATTTTATACACGCCAAAGGAACAAATCATTACCTTCAAAATTTCGGTAATCAACACTCCACGGTCTGATTTCCTCATTAATTCCACCATCTTCACTGCTGTCTGATGCAGGAGGGTATTCAAAAACAACTTGAGGATCTTCTTCATGAAATGATACACTTTTCCTCAGGGAGTTAAACTGGATGAAATGAAGCATATGAGAGAATGAAATATGAAATAGATACAGTGGAAATCAAACACTGGAGTAATACAATATACAACTTTAAAATAATCAAATGAAATTAACACACAAATGAACAAGTACCTTTTTTTCTGGAGTGACAAGAACACTTTTGGAAGGAGTAGCATGGCAATCCCATGTTTTGGAAAATATTTTTCGTGGACTCTGCTCTCTACTACTATCTGACACTTCACTTTCATCAGCTGCCTTGGATATATCGACTGTATCCTTAAATTTGTTGTGAATACATTCAAAGGAACCAGATGTCGAGCTGCAGGAGGTTCCACCTTCTTCACTGTCACTCTCAAAATCAGGAGTGTAAGCATCTCGACAGGGAGATGACTCCAAGCTGCTGTATGGTGATGGACTTTGGGAAACACTCAAGTGATCGAGTACTTTACGATTTAAACGGTCCTCCACATCAAGTTGATTTAATGTAGCAGTGATATCTACAATAATAGCATTTAAGTCAATTACAGAGTAATTTCTTTTGAAAAAAGTGGGATTCAAAATAAAAGGTACATTTAAATTAGCATTTTTTTAAATGCAAAAGTAAAACAGATACAGAAATTTTAATAAATAGAGTACTGATTTTCAGAGTTTACACTTTAACTTGAAAAAATAATTTACACATTTCAAATTTTTCTTTAAAAAAAATCCTTTTTATAAACAACTCTGCATTTATAGATTTTTAAAAAGCTCTCTTTAAATGAATTTCAACTATTTTTGATAAAATTTTTGAAGTCTCAGACATTTGTTATCTTTTTCTCACCTATTGTTCACATATTCAATTTAGCATCCATGCATAAGGGAGAACTTATACTTCAGAATCCCCATATTAAATATAAATAATTTGTATATTATAAATATGAGGGTCATCCAAAAAGTAAAGAATAATTGTGTACCACATTAAGTGCTGGTCCCTCCCCACCACAAATGGATGCATACCAGTTAGGTTTTATCTTCACTTCAGTGTGAAACAAGTTTTGTTGCTAAATGGGCATGCATCTTTGTCCTGTAACATTTCAAAATGGGTGTACCTATTCAAAATCCCACCATATGTGAAGTTATTTGTTGTCTGAAAGCACAAAACATTCAGCTTATCAAAACACTTCTACAATTTAAATACCTCTTCCAAAACAAGAGATGCTGAATGTTGTCTTTAAAAATTTTTTTAAGTTTATGATAACACATGGCCCAAAAACATAGTAAGAGCTTCAACATCTTAAATAGGAAATTTCTGGGTATCCTTCTTACAGTCCCAATTTTGTTCCTAGTGATTTTCATTTATTCTTGAAATTAAAGGAATATTTGAGTATAAAACGTTTTGTATGTGATGAAGACTTCAAGTGAGTGAGAGAATATTAACGTCGCACTGATTAGCAACACGAGGGCTTTTGGGACGGTCCGCATCATTTTGAACCACGGTCAAGTGACGCGGACGACACCTGAGCTGACACCCCTCTCCTAACTACACACCAACGGGAGATGTTTGAGCTCTTGACAGATTAACGTGCATTGCTCCCTACACAGCGAATCTTTAGTGTACTAGGTCGAACCATGACATGCTAGCCATGATCCATTGCCTAGACACTCGGCCACGATGAAGACTTCAAACAAGAAGTGACATCCTGGATTATAAGCAGCGGAAAGAGTATAACATTGAAATTAAAAAATTAGTCCCATTTTACCACAAGTGACTTGACAGATACAGTTACTACATTAAAAAATACAATATGGTGCTGTAACTTGGTAAATAAGTTTTTTGAGTTATGTTTCTTTTTATTTAGTTATGCCAAAACGTTCTTTACTTTCTGGATGTGTGACTCATAACATGTTAAAATTTATACAGATAAAAAGTTCTGGCTTGTGTGACAGTACAGTGTAAAATACATTGGATTTTAATACATAGTCTATCCCAAAGTCAATAGATAATAAAATATGTTTCAGCAAACAAAAAGACATGCAAACACCAATTACAAATATGTTTATTAGAACCACATGCAAACCGCCATTCAATGAAATATTTAGAAAAAAATAATTTGCATTTTATACATATAAAGAATGGAAAAATTGGGTGTCCTAAAAGTTTATAGAATATGAAATTTCAAAGAAAGGTACTCAATACAATCTTCATAATTTAAAGTTTCTCTATTTTTCTGTATGACATCGCATGTATACACACTTTTTCATTGGCATAAATATAAATATATAACATCTCTAGTTCCAAGTAGTGCCAAGCACTTTCAAAGGCTGTTTTCAAATCATTCACAAAAAAAAATTGCTTTCCATCCTCATATATTTTTCTGAGAGATTGCCTAGCACATTTTCAATTGGGTTTTGATCAGGGGTCATTGATGGCCACTCAAGAACAGTAACATTTCTCGGGTGTATATAATTTTTTGTAGCCCTGACAGTATGAAGAGGACTATTTTATGCTAATACTCCCAATTTTGTCTCCCTAAGTTTTCTGGATATGGCATTAAATGATTTTCTAGTATTTCACTACATTTAGAGGAGAGTTCTATTGATCATCTGAAAAGGCCAAACCCACTAGACCAATGGGGTCTCCTGGGATGCGGACAGATCCATCGATCAAATGGTACCGGGTTGCCTAAGGAACATTAAATCATTTATATTTTATTTACTGTGGTGTATTTCTCTCGAGTTTTTGCAACTTTCCATGGAAATCACTTTATATTCATGTTTTGGTATAACGATTTTATTCTATTTCTTCTTCAGTCTAAAATATAAACAATCAACGTCACACTCTCAATGGACCATGGTAAAATTAATAAATGTTTGAACGGTCTGTGGCAATAAAAAAGTTTGGGTTCACTGCACTAGATCACTGAAACCAAAGGCTATCCACACCACACACACATAAAGATTTTGTCCTCCCTTTTCCTACTAAAATAGTTTCTGAGCTCTTTTTTTAAGCCATCGTAACTTATTGTACTCCCATTAGGTCCAATTTTTATTTTGATCACTGAAAAGTGCAATACAATTTTCAAATTCAAAATTTTACTTAATTTACGAGAGCTGTGAAGCTTGATGCATCTTGAGAAGCAGGAACCCCTTTTTTTCTTCTTACAATGTATTGTGTGACAGCATGATTACCAACACCAAATTTGCATAAAATTGTATTTGTCTAACTTGTGGAATAGGTTATTTCTGTTTATTTTATGATTTAAACATTGGCATTAAATATAGGGGGTAAAATGAATGCTTTTTCAATATAATAGATACACAGCAAGTTGCATCAAAATACATCCTATACAACAAAAAATATAAGCAAAATACAAGATTTTATAAATGATTGTGAGTGAGTGAATGAATATTAACATTGGACTAGTAAGCTACTCAAGGGTTTTTGGCGATGGACCTCGTGATTTTGAGCCAAGGTCAAGTGACAAGGATGACATCCGAGCAGGTACCCCCTCTCTTAACTCCACACCACACCAATGGGAGGAACGTTTGAGCCCTCAACAGATTTAACGAGTATTGGCCCCCTTCAGCATGGCATGCCTTCAGCAGTACTAGGCTCGAACTCATGACATGCCCCAGCCATGAGTCCGTTACCTTGATCACTAAGCTACCGCAGCCACATAAACTATTGAGAATAAGGGTATATAAGTCTTTAATAATACGTCAATATTATACATAATTGTTTTTAATATATACACTTATTACAGTTTAATTTACTTATTTCATTCACTTATTACAGTTATTAATATTTTAACAAATATTTAGGAGTTTAATTATTAAAGCAGAATCCAGGTTTTGAAAAAAGCTAATTATGAGCAATTTTAATTATTGATGCTTAATGTTTTATAAAATAAATTCATTTAATTAAAGAACTAATTATCACCAACTTCTCCATATCATAATAAACCAGTAAAAAATTACTGGAAGCTATATTTCTATACTTTTATAAACTAATCATATTGTGATCATTCCAAAATGAATCTTTGGTTATTTACTTAACTTATTATTTTGATTAATTAAAATCTTTATATACAGATTTCAGCTCATTATTTTAACTCTGAATACAAAATAACCTTTGAAGCCTTTTGATAAATTACACATAGTAAAAGGCCCATTTACACTTTTAAAATAAATATAATATAGCTTACCTTTAAAAGACATTCCACGTGTTTCAAGCATTCCACCGGCAAGAATCTCTTGACCTTCCAAGATAACAGGGCTGTCCCTTTCTATATCTAATGTTTCATCAGAATGCCAACATACAGACTGGGTTGGTTGCTTTGAGAACATAACATCTTGTAAATCTCTTTGTAGATGATTATTATCAATGTCATTTCTATAATGCAAGTTATTCACAATACGATTTTCATCATGAGGAGACGAACAATCTGAATTGCTGACATCAGATTTGGAACCATCATCACTCTCACCATAGAAATGATCAACAGAGGGTAAAACAGATGTTTCACACACTTCTTGATTGTATGATTCTGAGCTCTGGGACATCTTTTCTTCTCCCAAAAAACCTTCATTACTACTAAAAGATGCTGTTGAATGAATGGAAGATGGAGTAGCAATTTCATCAGTTATTTCCTCCTCAATAACTTCATTTTGGAGTGAAAAATTCCTGTACGGTTGATGTAATGGATATGTTATGTCTGGTGATTCACAAGGACTGTTAGCTGCTTGCATGGCAACTATTAAAAAAGAAGCAACATTAATATTTTAAAATTAATATAATAAAAAAATTATCTTTATTTGTGCAAAAATGCACATTGAAGTTACACTTTTAATATGGAGGTGAGAACATGGCATAGTTCCAATTATTTTTTTATTTCAAAGAGACAGGAAAGAAGAAATTTAAGGTAGGATAAATCTAAACATTCAAATTTATAATTAAGGTAAAAAACTTTACAGTTAAATTAATTTAAAAATGAAATTATTCAATTTTTCTAATCATCGAGGTAATAGGTACAAATATTGGCAGAATTTATTTAATTTGCAACCCCAAAAAAATCTGCATTAACAATAATGATAACCATAGCCATTATATAAAAACAATGTAAGATTGTATTTTTCCAGTAATAAAATAAAAGAATCAGAAATTGGCTCAATTTCAAAAACAAATCATCAAAAGAATACAAAAATCTGGACCTAAATAGAAAATGCTAAAAATGATCTGATATAAATTTGAATGATTATAAAATATACACTATAATTTTACTGAGTTTTCAAGGTTTTGAAGTATTGAAAATCCAGGGTGATTGAAATAAAACAAAAGGTGTTTAGACTTTCTGATAGAAAAACGATTGAATGAAAATAGGCCAAATGTAGCAGGCATGCTATTCTACATACACAGATTTAATTTCGATAACATAAATAAAATAAAAAATTCATTTATTCCACCAGGGAAAAAACACAATGATGATGGAATATGGATATTTGTAACAGTATATAATTAATGCTAAAATACAGTAAATGAACTAAATAAATTTTAAGGAAAGAATATGAGGAGATGAAATTAATAATAATCTAAATAAACATCTTAATATATATATATATATATATAAACACTAACATGTTAAAAGAAAATGAAAAAAAAATCATAGCTATGGCAAAAAATTATTGCATGTGTAACTATATTTCCCTTGCAGATATAGCTTGATACGTCTTCAATGGACTTACATGAAGAATTATATTCAATGCACAAAATTTGACATATTACAATTCATTTCCATTAAGAAGTATAACTTGTAGCAAAACTGTGTATTTTAAATCAACTATATTTACAATACTGTTTTGACAAATATGGCCTTTTAAACAGCCTTGCAACCAAAAGACACAGGGGCTTAAGTAAGAAAACTTAAGTGGTCAAGACAGTTTGTTAGTTAACCTGTTATCTTTACTACAGTACATTTTCAACAGGTAAAGCAATGCGAGGGGATACCCAGTGTTGTGTAAAAATTGTTGGGTCAAAACAATTAAAAGTGGTGGAATCGCAAAATTTTTGAATCTGTATGTGTCTAGCATCTTAACAGAATGTCACTGGATCTGATGTCATAATTTCCTCAAAGGTGAACAGTAATGAATGCTGGATGCAAAACCCCACTAGATAAAAACTTCCAAGTCTTATAACAAAATTTAATGAATATGGGGATTTAACTCAAACCAAATTTTACAATAATATATGTTTATAATGTCATTTAGGCAGAAATGAGCTTGATCACCATCTTCCAAGACCATGCTTCATCCAAAATAATTTAAGTAATGTGACATAAAATCAAAGATTTTTTTTGCATATTGCTTCTTTTTAAAGAAAATGTAGCATCCAACTTAGAAATGTATTTATCTAACATTTGATTGATGAACACTTGAACCATAGAAGTCTAAGCACCTATGTTTAATTTTGATCTCCACGTACACAAAAAAGTTTTTAACTTAAATTTAAAATTCAGTTTTATATAAAGAGTATTTTAGATAAAATATGGAATAAATTGCTTACAAAAAGAACAGATCAATTCAAAGAAAAATAAGAAATATAACAAAATATTTTTTATGAATTAAGAAATTTAGAATCTATTCAAATATATTTGAGATTTTTTCAAAGTCTACAGAATTTGAGGATCCTATTTTGAAATGTTAGAAAAAATATCCTAAATATGCAAATTATATGATTTTAAGATAAGATTTTAAATCCGCAAACTTCATAGCAGAATTTTTTTAAACAAGGATTTTTAATTACCTGGTGAAGAAGACGCTGAATTAGAAGCATCAAAGTTATTTGAATCAGATGATTCTTTCTCATCTTCAACTGTAAAAGAAGGATTCAAAGTTGGAATGATCTCACATTCCTGAAGTAACTCAATGGATCGGCTAGGAACAAAACCTATGAGAGCCTCTGAAGAATCTACAATGATTGCTTCATCTGTTTCAATATTGATTTTCAAAATTTCATCACTATCTGCAGAATTATCATAATCATCACATGCAGAAAAGCTTTCTGTTATGATGGTTTGCTCACCAGTTTCTAGATCTTCCACAATCACTTCATCATAAGGATGAAGACGTAATTCTGATTTGCTTTTGTATGCATTTGTGTCACTTTCTGAATCATTCTCTAAATCATCATCATAAAAATTCTTACTTATTTTAGAAGAGGTACTTAAGAAATTGGATTTAGACGGTCTCATATTGTCAATAGATTCCATTCTCCTCTCATCCTTGGAACCAAATGAATCAGGGGTGACATCTGGAGAAAAAGATTCTAAATATTCTGATCCAGAGGCCTCAGAATCAAGAGTAGGGTAATTTTGTGTAGTGCCAGAATCCAGTATATCTACATGTTTACCATTTTCAGCGTCTTTTAATACGTAATCTGGAGTTGTTAGATTTATGTTAGAGTCTACATCACAGCCTTGTTTCTTAAAAGGGAAAAGAGGATCAAAATCATATTCTAAATCTTTATTTTCTGATGAAATTCCTGGGCTATCAGTGCTATAACTTCTACCTTCATTACCATAACTACAGCTTGATACATTAAATGATACTTCAGGTGTCACAGGTTCACCAAAATCAAATGATACAACATTATCAGGATTCATAGATTCTAACTTTTGAGCACTATTTTTTTCAAAGGAAGATTCAGAATTATGAAAACTTTTTGATTCCTCTGATTTGGAAGAATCAGACATTTGGACATCTTTGTCTATGCCATTTGATTCTGTTATAACTGAATCACATGTATTTATTTCAGAATTAAGACTAGGCAAAGGTATATTAACTACAACCATCTTATTGATTGGTTCTGAAATATTTGA
This sequence comes from Trichonephila clavata, assembly GCA_019973975.1. NCBI lineage: Eukaryota > Metazoa > Arthropoda > Arachnida > Araneae > Nephilidae > Trichonephila > Trichonephila clavata. The sequence continues at coordinate 93,758 of BMAO01037956.1, read as the reverse complement.
TATATCAGGGGTATCTGTCTGTGTTTGCTCTTTTGAAATCTTTTCACTTATTTCCCATTCAAATGTTGAATGTGCACTTGCAAATTCCTCCTGACCAACTAATAGAATACTATCTTTAATCATAGCATTATTAGATACAATTTTAAAAGTGGCATCGGTCTTTGTCGGAGCTTCATAATGAAAATTTCCATTAGAAATAATTCCAAAGTTTTCAGAACTTTCTTCTGAAGCAGAAGGTTTTGTTTCTAAAACTTCACATCTAGCCGAATAATATTTTTCTGCAACTGGTGAACTATTATTCAAATTTTGCATACTTTCTGACACAGAATTGGAATAAAAAACATTTTCAGAATCTTCATTATCAGCAAAATTACTGGAATAATTTAAGTTAATATCCTGATTACTTTTAAGAGGAGTACTGGTCAGATGGCGAGATCTAGGTTTAGATTTCAAGCCATTGGGAAAATTTTCTAAAGAGGAATCCGTACTAATTGGAGTATCTTGACTCTTGGGCATTTCTTCAGAGCTTTTATAATTTTCTTCACTGGTTAACGGGACGGAATCCTCCTTAAATACAAAGCGAAATGGCTTTGTGGGTTCAGGATATGCAGCAATCTCACTGCTTATTTCTTGCACCATATTTTCATTTTCATCATGAACACTTTCAATAAGAGAAGGTGATTCATGAACAATAATGTCAGGAATAACAGATAAACCACCATTCTTTTGATCTTCTAAATCCATCTCATCTATTTGTAACACGGTTTCTTTCTCAAGTAATGCAACTTTTTCTATACTTCCTTCTAAAAGCTCAACTTTTTTAACTGAAAAATCTAACACTTTATTGGCATTTAAGGAATCAGGGCTATTGTCAACAGACATCATTTCAGCATCTTCTAATTCGCTCACAGCGCTCCTGACTATTTCTTTGGAATTATAGGGCAATTCATTGTAATTATTATCTAAATTGTTCAAATAATCTGATTGTTGTTCTAGAGAGCAATTCTGAAGATTCAAATTTGGTAAATTTTCTACATTATATTGAGAAACACAAGGAACTTTTGAATCTTCTGCATTTGATGCCTGATCAATACTTTCAGAAATAAACGGATTCATACTTTTTTTGCTACTGAGATGAATTTTTTGCCTAGAAGCATCAGATGCATGAACTAAATCTAAATCTTTCACAGCATCAGATATCTGCTCAGGTATTACAACATCTCTAGCATGAGAACTTTGATCATCTTCCAATTGAGGAAGATCTGAATCAGATGTCACAGAAGTGGCATCAGCTGCACTTTTTTCCCCACCTAAAGAAACACTGTTTAAACAAACATCATTTTCAGTCAACTCATCAATGCTACCATTCAATACTCTTAGGCTAGGAGACAGATGACTACCAATACTTTTAGAATACATATCGTAAGACATTTCAAAGGATGAAAATCTTTCACCATCAGAAGAGTAATTGTGTGAGTCGCTTCTATCAGAAAAGTCATTCTCAAATTTCATAGGTACAAGGTCAGTTCCTAATAATTTAGTCTCTACTTGCTTAGGTTGTAAAGAATTCCAACGTTCTTCGAAAGAAATTTCTAAGGTTTTTAAATTGTGACAATCATTGTATAATCTTGTTAAGAATTTTTCTACCTTATCCATAGATGGACGTAACTGTGCAGGTTTCCAACATTCTTTCATAATTAAAGACCTAAAAGACAAATATTTAAAAAAAATTCAAATAAGAGGAATTTATTAAGAATATATACGAATTAACTTTAAAAACTAAAAGTACTTATAATTTTTAATTCTTTACATAAAAAAATGACAAACACAGAAAGCATGAATGATAAAATAATTTCAATTAAATGAAATATTAAAAGAAAAAACACCAAGTTTCATTATTTTATTTGTCTCAAATATTTAATAGACTAGCCGTTACCCACCCGCTTCACTGGGTATTTCATGATGTTTTATAAATATAAGCTGTTTATATATATATATAAATTATTGGTATCTAAGTCTTAGCATTAAGAATTCGATTGTATTGAAAAATATACTTATACCTTTAACTGTCGCCTCTTAATAAAAAAAAAAGGGCAGAACTCATCTAATTTGTATTTTCTATAAAATTGAAGTATAGAATGATGTTTGCACTTTCGTAACCCTTTAACGAAGTGGATTTCCACAAAACCAATTTTTGGTGGATCTCTACTCCGTAAAATGAACATGCAAGCCACATTTCAAGTCTAAATCTAACAGGGAAAAAAAATTAAATTTTTACTATCAATACCCCCGTAATCCCGTTGAGAGTCGTTTTCCAAAATATCCGTTCTTGGCAGATTTCAATTCAACAAAAGAAAAATGCAAACCAAATTTCATTATTATAGTGAATGTAGTTCGAAAAAAGGAATTTTTTTGTCAGTATGCCCCAGTAACCCTCTGCTCCCCCCAGGAGTTGATTTCCGTAAAATATTGGATCCCTATTCAACAAAAGAAACAATTCAAGATAAAAAAATTTTACAAAGCAAATATTTTGAAGCTCAGTGGCTGGGTGGCAGCATATCATGCTTCCATGCCACAGGTATGGGGTTTGAACCCAGGGCTCGGGAAGGTCGGCTCAGCCTTTCATCTCTTCAGTGGTTCAATAAATGAGTACCAAGCTTGCTTGGGAACTAAACACTAGGGGGTTTTCATGTCAGACTAACACCCAGACTGGATCATCTTCTCATGCACCTCAGTTCCCAAGGTCATGAAAACAGATGGGCACAGTAGGCCTTGGCCCTCATGGGCTATTGCACCACTGAGTTTAGTTTAAATATTTTGAGTCTAACAAATTTCACAAAAAAAAGTAACAATAAAAATTTTAAAAGCAATTATACATTCAAAAAGCAGAACTAGGTAAATGTACCACCTAGGCAATTTAGCTGCCCATCCAGTATAGTGGTTAGTGATGCTGACTAGTGGAGTAGGGCCTGAGTTTGAATCCTGAAGAAGGCATGGATGTTTGTTAATGTATAACACACATGTAGCATGGGGGCACTCTAAATATTACGCAAATTAAAAGTCTTCTTGAGAGATGGAACAGAAGAGAGAAAAGAGGTGGGAAAAGCCCCTGATCACCCCTCTGGGGTGTTCTCCCTCAAAATTGGAGTGGAACCGAGCCACAAATCATACTGTCACCTGTATGGTGCTCAAAGCTGTGGCTAATGACAGACATTAAATTAGTTAGTCCCTTCCCCTGATAAATTCCATGAGCCTATTTCTGACACTGATGATTAGAAACAATGATGATTCAAAAACAACAGGTAAATGTACAGGTTTATGTAAAATAATTAGTGATAGTTAAAATTATAAATATGTAAAATTAAATTGTAAAACTTATATATTAATACATACATGAATACAATTCTTTTTATTAAAACTAATTCATGTTACAGAAAATGTTACTGTTAGAAAAGAGAGGGAAATGTTACAACTTAAATAGCATGCAGAGGTATGCACAAACTATTTTAATTTCCAACCCTTCATTTTGCATATGATTTTATGACTTCTCCATATAGACAACAGACAATTTTTTAATCTTCGACATAGTTAAAATAAAATTCTTTCTGGGATTCGAATTTATGTTTCAATCTTACTGGAAATCAGAATGAAACTGAGTTTAATGAAGCAATGATTTTATATATGTACCGAAACATAAATATTTTTTTTATATACAAGTACTTTTTAAGGAAAGCACTAATTAGTGTTTACTTTTAAAAATAAGACTTTTCATAATCTTAAATTTGTACTTACACTTTAATTGCAAAAGCAACAGAGCAGGTAAAGGGCATCACAAAATGACAATTATGTTTTATCACTATATCTGTTCACATGCTGGTTGCCAAAGTATAGGTAATATATACAAATACAGGCAACAGTTTCCATAAAAAATGCAGATATGTTTTTTATTATTTTAAAAATATGATTGGATTTCCTTTTTCATTTGTTGAGATTTTTTTTTATTATATTTTTTGTCCAATAAATTTCTTTTAATTAGAAAATCCACAAAAGTTTTGTTATGACCTTGGTTTGTGCACCACTAATGATACCTTTAAATCTTATTTTTTGAATGCCAATCTATGTAAATAAATAAAATTGAAGCGTCTGTTTGGAAAAAATTAGCAGCTTTTTACTAAATGCATTTAAAGGCCATATACGGTACTTATATAAAAAAATCAATTTTTAAAATTTTTGTCTGTCTGTCTGTTTGTTCCGGCTAATCTCGGGAACTTCTGCTACAATTTTAAAAATTCTTTCACCAATGGAAAGCTACATTATCAGCAAGTAACATAGGATATATTTTATTCCCATATTCCTACGGGAATGGGAACTATGCGGGTAAAACGTTGATGTTGCTTACTCCCCGCCAAGTTGGCGCAAAATTATGCATTTCCTCAATAATGGAAATTTTGATAAATATTTTCTCACATTTGTAACAAATAACTGAAACATAGTGTTATTTAGCATCTTCACAAAAAGCAATTTTTTAAAGGGCTTTTTATGGTTATTATTTATGTTACGTTTGTTAAATGTCAAACTCAAACTTTGAGAAATATCACCAAGTTGACTAAGCATTTAAATCCCAGATATTTTAATGCAAATTTTCTCCCACTTTTTAAAGAGGGAAACGAAATAAAGTTTTAGAGAATTGCGTGCGCATGATATTGAAAATTCTATGGTAATATTAACTGAGTTTCATAAAAAGTTTTAATTACTTAATTAGTTTTGATTAGTTTGAATTTTTTTAACCTAATTATACAATATTCATATTTTGCACAAAATTTTTCACTAATACTGAACCTAGATATTTTACATGGAGGTATTACTTTGAAGATATACTATGGAGGCATCCATACAATGTTACTCGCCGAATAAAATTAGGGAGCTTTACACAATACTTATTTCATCTTCGGTCACTCTAATCCTCAAACCTTTTGGAATAAGTACAAAGACTACATTTCGGAAGATATTTTGCGACGAAAAACAACCAAATATGCCTTTTAATGAACAAATCTGCAACAAAACGCAATAAAGGTTTTCAGAATGGTTAGGAAGAAGCTACATGATTTTGGAATGATTAGACCTAGACGTATCAATGGAAATGGCTTCGATAATGAAATTACATGAGAATTAAACTACGATTTTATAGCATTGCAACATCAAGTAACAGAATTTACCCCTCAATTAACTCCCGAACAAAGTCACGTTTTTCAACAAGTGTTACGCAAATTAGAATCCATCAGTGGTGCACTCTTTTTTTCTCGAAGCCCCTGGAGGAACAGGAAAAACATTTTTGCGAAACTTATTATTAATGACCATCAGAAAAACACAGAAGATAGCAGTTGCTATGGCTTCTTTTGGCATAGCCGCGACTTTACTGACCAACTGTCGTACTGCACATTCCGTTTTAAAATTATCGCTTAATCTTGTATTTGAAGATTCACTCATCTGAAATTTCAGAACAAATAGCTCTCAAGGCAGGATGCTTCCAAAATGTAAGCTTTTAGTGTGGGATGAAAGTACGATGTCTCACAAGAAAGCTATAGAAGCATTAAATCGGACTCTTCAGGATTTATGAGATAGTACAGATATTATAGGAGGAATAGTACTTTATTATATATTGGCTGGTGAATTCAAGCTTATGGGGAAAAGTTGAAAAATTCAGTCTGAAAACGAATATCCCACGGAGTTCTTAAATTCACTTTAACTTTCGGTTGTACCCTCACATAAACTTCAATTAAAACTAAATGTACAAGTTATGCAGAATCTTGATGCTACTCGACTATGCAAAGGAACGAGGCTTTGGATCACAAAACTGATGCAGAATATACTTGGTGCCAATATTTGAACATATGTCATGAAAAGGGATAGTGTTATCATACCTCGAATTCCAAGTATCCCCACTGACCTACCGTTTTAATTCAAAACGAGTTCAATTTCCAGTTTTACTGTTGCTATTAACAAAGCTAACATTTCAGGTAGCAGGGGTGCATTCGGAAAAGCAATGAATTTCCCATGGCCAACTATATGTAGCCTGATCGGTGTGTCCAATGCCCAAATCTTCACACATTAGCAACTGAAGAAAGAACATATAATGCGGTATACAGTAACATCTTAGAATAATATTCTGTTTTGAGCACTTTTAAAGAGGAATTATATATAGTAGTAGGAATTATATAGTAGAGGAATTATATAGAAGAGGAATTATAAAGGAATTAGTAGATACTTTCGATTTTTAAAAATATTAATAGTTTAAGTTATTGTGAATTTTTGTTTTTAATTATTATAATAAATTACTTTTTCAATTTTTTTAAACTAAGCTCAATTTTAGAATTTTTAAATTGTATTGGTTCCAGTCAAGCAATAAAAAAATTAACATATTGTATTATTTACTTTCTAATGATAATGATTACGACTTTGACAGTTATTTAAAGACATCAACGTGAGCGGAGCCGCGGGTAAAAGCTAGTTAGTAATAAGCATTTATTCTAGATATTTAAAAGCATTTATTCTATATATTTAAAAGCATTTATATTAAAAATACATAGTATGTACAAAATAAAAAAAGCTTTAAATTTAAAATTACATTCATGTTTTGTTGCAACCTTTTTTACTCTTATTTTTCACCGTAAGAGCCGGCAGATGTTTTTTGAATAACTGTAAAAATATATAAATAAAGCATTCTTCAAACAATACAGACCGATTGCTTTTCCATCACATTCATAGTGGTCTGATGAGCACCAGCATTTAAGTCAAAGCATTTAATTCATGAAGTGTAATGGTCTGTGACATTTGTCAAAATAATTAAGCACCAAAAATAATTTTGTTCAATAATCATCACAAGCATTGAAAGATATGGGGAAGGTCAGAAAACAAATTCAACATGGATGCCATTCTTAAAAGAAAATCTTAAAAGGTAAGCTAACTCATTTAATTTTCAAAATTGATGATTTACAAAAGCAAGAAAATTCTTTATCCATTATTGAAGTTTATGAAAAAGATGTTAATTCAATAGATATTGAAGTAAATAATTTAAACGACTACGAAATGGAAATGCAAGACATTTTCTAAATTAGATATGCTAAAAATTATTTTAAAAGAGGAAATGAAAAAACTTGTTAAGAATGATAATAGTACTAATGCATGCCAAAATATTGTTAAAACTAACGTAAGCAACTTAAAACTTCCTTGCATAGAATTGCCAGGGTTCAATTCAAACTATATCAAATTCAAACTGGATTCAATTCAAACTGGATCTCGTTTCGCGATTTATTTCTAGCAAGTGTAGGGAATAATAATACTTTAAGAGATAGTCAAAAACTGCAATATCTTAAACTTTTTGTAAAAGGCAAAGCAGTCACTTTATTACAATCAATTCAAATAACAAACGATAATTATCAAAAGGCGAGGAATGCATTAACCGAACGCTATGAGCATGAAGCAGAAATTATAAATGCAGCATTACATAAATTAGTTTCACAGCCTGTTTTAAAACAAGAATCTGCACCAGGATTACGAAAGATAATAGACACTACCCAACAATCCCTCTTTTGCCGAGTTTAAATCTTTCCTCTTAAGCAGGGCAACTGCAATTGCTTTAGTCGAATGCCAGAAAGAAAAACATCTGTTCCCTTTGAAGTGAGAGGAAGTAAAATGAACAAAATAAATAAGAAATTTTCCTACTCTTCACGAATAATCTCGAATGTTTGTGTACATTGCAGTAGCGGTACACATTTTAAATTATTCATATGCGAGAGTTTTTTAGAACTTCCGATTAAAGAAAAATGGGATGTTGTTAAAAAATACAAATTGTGTTTTAACTGTCTTAAGGAAAATAAAACACATCACATTTCCAAATGTCGTGCAGTTGTTTGTAAATTCTATTCCAAATTACATAATTCAAATTTATCTTCAAAAAATCCAAATAATAGCAAAATTTCAAATGACAACAAAACTTTTGACAACAAGGTATTAGATATACACACGGAAGATTCCATGATAAGTAGCAAAAACGCAACCGCACCTGCCGTTCAGGCTGTTTTATTGTCTACCGCAATTGTTTTATGTTAAAGACATTAATGCCGCTTTTAAAAAATGCAGAGTACTCATTGATTCAGCCAGTCAAGGCTCATTTGTTAGAGAGAGTTGTGTAAATTTAAATACAACTTAAATGCACTAGTGTAAACATAAATGTAAACGGCTTAAGTTTGCGAAAGGTAGGACAGGTTTCAGGCTTAGTTCAGTTAGAAATAACATCACTGTTTTACAAAAACACAAGTATTACTATAGATTCATTAATTTTACCCAAAATCACCGGTGACCTTCCTCAATTTCAAGTCGATGTGTCTGCTTTGAATACATTTAAAAATTTACAATTAGCAGATATCAACTGTCTCCAGTCAAGCACAATCTGTTAGGTGCAGACATGTTTGGAGAAATAATGCTCACAACAGGCAATGTTCCAGGATATTCTTTAACTGCAATGGAATCCATTTTCAGTTGGGTTGTTCATGGAAAAACAAAACTTTCTTGCCAAAGAATCATATCAAATCATGCAACTTACAACACAGTAAAGTTTCAGCTTGATAAATTTTGGCAATTAGAGGAACTTTCTGAAACAAAACCTTTCACAAATGAAGAAATTGCTTGAGAGAACCATTTTAAAAGAACATACTCGTGACTCAACAGGTAGATTCGTAGTCAAGTTTCCATTTCGAGATTCTAGTGATGAACTTGGTTCATCTAGAGACATTGCTGTGCATCGTCAACAGCAAATTGAACGCTGGTTTAGTAAAAACCAATATCTTTCTGATCAATAACATAAATTCATGGATGACTACTTGAAACTTGGTCACATGGAATTAATCCCAGAAAACGAGACTTACTTTCCAGCCAGTTCCAGTTTTTATCTCCCGCATCACCCAGTAAAAATTGAGACAAATTTCATATGGTATTTGATGGATCTGCAAAGACCTCAAGTGGTGTTTCTCTTAATGATAAACTAATTGTTGGTCCACAGCTTCAGGCTGATTTAACAACATTACTCCTTCACTTCAGGGTGCACAAAATAGCCATAATTGCAGATATAGAAAAAATTTATAGACAAATAACACTACACGGTTCAGATTTTCAGAGAGTCGTTTGGCGTAATTCACCTTTTGAGCCAATACAAGACTTTAGGTTGATAAGGATAGCTTATGGCATAGCATCAGTGCTGTACCTTGCAATAAAATGCTTACAGCAGTTGGCATTAAACGAATCAACTAATTTTCCTCCTGCTTCTAAAGCAACTCTCAAGGATTTCAACATTGATGATTTGATGTCCGGAGCCATTTCACTCTCAGAAGTTCTGGAACTACAAAACCAATTGACACAAATGTTGTCCAGTGCCGGACTTGTATTGAGAAAATGGGCTTCTAATTGCAACGAACTCTTAAACTCAATAGATTCAGATATGCGTTTATCTAATACTTCTTTGAATATAGAGAATAATGATACAGTAAAAACCTTAGGTATTCAGTGGCATCCAGCTTCAGATGCATTTTACTTCAAAATCACTCCTTTATCATTTGAAGGCCCCTTAACCAAAAGAACATACCTTTCTTCAATTGCTAAGACATTCGATTCATTTGGATGATTGTCACTCATCACAATTCAGTATCAAACAATCATGCAAAGACTGTGGAAACAACTGCAGTGGGACGAAAGGGTTCCTACAGACATTAAACTTGAATGGGAACAACTTGCTAATGATGCACAATTAGTCAAAGACATCAAAATTCCGCAATTCTTGTTAGTCGATTCAAACTACCAGTTTCATCTATTTGGCTTCAGTGATGCTTCTGAAAAGGTTTATGCAGCTGCAATTTACTGTTGCTTTGTATCAGATATAGGAAAAATTAACATTCAACTAATAATAGCCAAGACAAGAGTTGCCCCACTGAAACCTGTCTCATGTCCTCAACTAGAATTGTGTGGAGCTCTTCTGTTAGTTAAACTGATGGACTTTACTTGTAAAAGCTCTGAATTACCCTATATCACAAGCTAAATTTTATACGGATTTCACTATTGTACTTTCTTGGATAAGATCCCATGGCAGCTGATGGAAGACGTTCGTAGCCAACAGAGTGGCGAAAATCCAGACGTTGTCTTCTGCTACTCAATGGCATCATATCAGTGGAAGTATAAATCCTGCAGATCTTGTAACCCATGGTGTATCATCTTCAATTTTTACTTGCTTCAATATCGTTGTGTGGTTCCAAATTTTTACATAATACATTTCCTTTTCAGACAAACTCTTCTGTTCCTTCATTGAATGATGCTGTGTCAGAAGAAAGGTACTGTACATTACAATCAACTATTGTATCAAATCACTTGCCTGATACTAATTATTTATTTTGTAAATTCTCATCTCTTTTTAAACTTAAATGTGTAATATATTGCTTAAGATTTGTAAATAATTGTAAGAATTCAAAAGATAAAACAATTGGTTTTTTAAAAACTAATGAACTAAATAATTCTATGTATATATTTATTATATTAGTACAAATTGTTGAGTTTAATAATGAGACCAATGCTTTAAAAAGAAATTAACCACTATCTTGCAGAAGCAAAATTTTATCTATAAATCCATTTTTAGATAATTCAAATATTCTCAGGGTAGGTGATCATTTGCGACATGCACTGAATGACTTGTGCCTTATAAAAGAGGACAATTTCCCCCCTACTAAATGGAAAATGGGTAGAATTGTTCAAGTACATCCTGGTCTAAATAATAGTCAAGGTTGTTACTGTCAAAAAATCAGATTTCATATTGAAAAGAAATATAACAAAATTAAGTCTTTTACCAATTTAAATCTATATTTTTATTATTTGTAGCTCATTTTAATATGCATATATACTACATTGTTGTAAATGTTTAATTAAATTTTATTTAAGTATTCATGTACTGTAATTTTATATTGTTCATCTATATTGAAATAATATTTCAAGGTGGTGGTATGTTGTAACCTTTTTCAAGCCTTTTTATTTTTCATCGTAGGATGGCGCACGAGAGCCGCCAGATGCGTTTTGTGTAACTGTGTAAAAATATAAATAAAGCATTCTTCAAACAGTATAAACCGATTACTTTTCCATCACATTCATGTTTATAAGCAAATATATAGCAAGATTTTTAAACCACCCTATATATTTGCATTTATGATTTGAATAAATAATGAAATAAAGCAGTTTTAAAAAAATATTTTCAAGCATGAAGCAATTTCAAATGCAATAATCATTTTGAAACATTTACATTTTAATATACACAATTTTAATATGATAATGAATGTAAGAATAATTATAGATAAGAATACAAGAATTAAAAAAAAATACTAAACAAGATGATTTAACACGGGATACACATTAAAAACTAATTTATCTTGCAATAGTTTAAAAGTTTCAATGTAAAAGTGTGAATTTATTTAAAAAATTGCCCATATATAAAATATTCAAGACTCCTTAGTTAAAAAAAATAAATCTTATTAAATATCAAGCTTGTCTAACTTGCAACACTAATATTTATAATTAATACTAAAACTTAATATTAATAAAATATTTCTGTAACTTCATAATTTTTAAGAATAAATCTAAAAGAAACCATGCTGTTTATCAGCCTTATTATAATTGTACTTTTGTTTTTATAGATTTAAGACAGCATTCATTTAGTCAATAAATTGAATTAAATAAGCTCACTGAACATGTGAAATTTTGAATTTTAAACTCTATTTTGATTCTAATAAATGAGCAATGTTTTAAATGTGTAGTTAAAAAGTAGCACAATTTCAAATTTTCTTCAGATGAAATATAAATAATTGTTGTATTAGTATTCATACTGACAAAATTGATATTTGAAGTTTTATAAATACTAAAAAGTTTTGTCAGTCTTATAATTGACTATCAAATACATAGCATTTATCTTAAAAGAATTTTTTAAAATAGGAAAACATAAAATGTCAAATATATTACTTACAGCTCTTTTTTAACAGGGAATTCACACGATGGAGGTGATAATTGAGTAGTTTTTTCAATAAGAACTTTCTGAAGTACTTCTTCATTAGTCAGCTCTTCATAAGGTAACTTCCCCAATTCAAAAATCTCCCACAAAATAATACCAAAAGCCCTTAAACAATAAAAAGAATTTTTTTTTTTAAAAAAGACTCAAGTATAAAAATATTATACATTAGATAATGTTTAAGCATCTAACATGCACAATGAAAAAATTATTCTTTTTTATAAATAAAGTATAATTTAAAAAGATCTTAATAGACTAAAATTTGTAAAAAAAAATTGACAATTCAACAAAATATTAAACAGTATGAATTGCATTTTCAATTTAAAAACTTTCACCTGAATTATGGGAATACTTTATTAAAAAAATATAATTAGTTTTAAAAATTTGTATGCACTAAAAAAAACATTGAGTTTACTAATACTTATATTAAAAATTTTATATAATAAAGATTAACTGTCATTTAAAAACTCTTCAAAGAATAATCATACATATATTTCAAAGAAGAAAGAAATGAATGACTGAAAAAGAAAAGTTATTAAAATTGAAGGTGCTTTAAGTTGATCATTAATGAATTAAAAAAGGGAACATATTACATAAAAAATATAAAGTTATCACTTTAGCCTTCCTGAAATCATGGCATCTCTCAAATATCAAACAAGAAAAAATATTTACTTACCACACATTAGCTTCTTTAGTAATCTCTTTAGTTTCTATAGTAGCCTCAGTACATTGGAGGGTTTCAGGAGAGCACCAACGAATAGGTAAAGCAATGCCTCCCAGGCAATAATAATCTTCCTGAAAAATGTGAGTAATTCATTTACTAAGAGAATATATTTGATTAACATTGACATATTTTAATACATTCATAATAAAAGACACTTTATCTCATAAAGCTACAAACAAAAATTTATCAAATAAACTATATTCTAAAGATAAAACTTTAATAATAGAAATATAAAACATCTTTCAGGTGATTTTAAGATACTGCTAGGACAAATTTTAAAAAGTTATTATTTCCATGAACAATACCTAAAAATTTAAACCTTTTTAGCATCAATACTCAAACTGTATGTATGTATATATATATATATATACAGTTTGAGTATTGAACCTAGTTAAGATTAATAATAATCCAGTTAAAATTAATTATTTGGATGTATCATTGTTTATTAAGGATTATAAATTACATAGTAATATTAATGATAAAATAAATTATTTTAATTTTAACATTCTTAAAGTACCATACTGGAATTCCAATTTATCCATTTTTATATACAGAAATATTATTTTTAACTATATTTATCGAAATAATGTATTAGTTAGTGATAAATCTAATATATATCTAAATTTTAATAACTTTATTAACCATTGTATTGAACATGGATATCCTGCTCTCTAATTTTCTTTACAATTATATTTCTAATACTTCTCAGTGAAATGTCAATATGCAATAATTATAGTTTTTTTTAAAAAATTAGTTATACAGTTAATCGAAAGATGGCGCTGCATGTTTAATAAATTAATACTATATTTTAATTAAAAACGATTGTGTAGGTTTGAGGTTGTCTTTTTATATTTTCTAAATAAATTTTATATCAATGTTTTAGGATTTTTATAGACTTAAAGTTATTTTATCATATTTTACTATTTTTATGCAGTACTGTTATACTTCTTTCTATCGCGCGGGAAACATGGTTTGCTGCTGTACACATGTATAAGTTCATCATCTAGTTTTTTGCATCAATTTTAACACATAATAGTAGGTTATAATTTTATCATTATATATAAATAGATTGTGTTTTTATTTGCAATAGTTAAATTTCTCCTGATATTCCTTACTTTCCCTATGACCTAGAGCATTGGCAAATACAGGTGAAGGTTAGCTGGCCGCAAAGCTTTGCTTAAACCTGCAATCTTGGTTCCTAAGGCCAGTAGTTTGCTATAGTACTACTGTAGATAATACTTTTTACTATCTTGACTAATTAGGTTTTATAACTATTTTGTACATATTTATGAATTATATATATATATATATAATTTGAATTATGCATCTCTTGTACTAAGATAAGCTTTATATTTTTTTCATGTACACATATCCTTTTTAAGATTACTAATTATTTTAATAATAATAAATTTATAAGCAAATGTAATTTATAACTAGGTTTTTTTACATCAAAAACCTAGTTATAATAAGCAAAACTCAATTATAAATTACACTTTTACAGCATACACTACCAAACAAAAAAAGATTTTTACTACTTCCACATAAACAATAATTTTGTACCTCAAGTTAAATTGAGCCATTATCAACCTTTAGCTATTAAACTGTATACTAGAAATTTTTGAATAGAGCTAATTTTTCACAAATAAATGATAATTTACCTTAGATACTTAGGATAAAAGTATTAGTTTTTAAAAAATCTAATACTTTCAAAGTTAGAAGAAATTACTCACTCTACACTGATCAAAAGAAATTCCATAGTCACCAACTTTGACTGTAAAATCCTTGCATACAAAACAATTATGAGCTGCTAGATCCCTAAAAATAATTCAAATTTCAATTTTTTAAAAAAAGAGATAACATACCGAAATCAGTATAAATTAAAACCACAAATATATTATATAGTTATAACATCATTACAGTTCTTATAAGCAAAACATTATCGAAATCTAAATTTCAAATAAAAAAATCACTTAAAAAACTTAAATTCAAGAATTCAGTAACTCTCTTCTAATCTTACTATTGTGTAAAATGAGAAACTAAAATATAAACAATATACACTTAATTCAAAACAAATATCTCTGTTAAAGAACTTGGCAACTTTAAAATTAAATATAAGTTATTTATATGTTTAATAAATAATATTAGAATTCTGAATGTCATTTTCAAAGAGTGTGGGTTTTAAGTTTACAATTAGTTTGGGATTTCCTTTAATTTTTTAAGTAAAAACTTGTATTTCTAATAAATTCTATTATAAGAAAGAGATTTATCACTTCAAAAATTAAGCTGAAAAGAATTAAATTATAACTAAAAAGTACAACTTTCCAAATAATCTACAAAAATGAAGTATTAGCAGAAAATGAAGGGCCCTTTTAAAATGTTCATTCTTTTCAAATATTTTTAACAATATATAAAGCTAAGGCATAGTGTTAAAAAAATTTGTACATTTAAAAAAAAAAAGAAATTCTTAATTTGATTTATGTTTAATATTTTTCAATTTAAAAAAAAAAAACATTTACAATCTGATAAGAAAAATATTTATAAAAGTTTTTGTCAAAATGCACACAGAATAGACTTCTTTAATTTTTGAGGAAAATGCTAAGACACAATTAAATTAAAGCCATTGTTAAATTAATTAATCATTAAATAAAGCACATTTCTTTATTTTAATATTGATTTTCTTAGTTCAACATATTGCTTGAGTTTCAATAAAATGCAGAAAACTTAAATTTTCAAATTGTAGTTTTTAACTTACATATGTGTAAAGCCATTTTCATGCAAACATTTTAACCCTGCAGCAATATTGCAGGCCATTTGTAATGGCATTCCATTTTTTATAAAACTTTCTTTATTCTCATGCTGAATCAAAAACGTCTTAAGATCCTGTAAATTAAAGAATTAAGAGATTAATAAATCTACATCCATTTAAATGAAAAGGTATTCTAATTTAAACATATTGGAATATGTACATACACTTGTGCTGTGCTCCATAATCAAAAGAAAAGGATCTGATTCAAGACATCGACCAAGCAGCTGAACAACGTTTGGATGAGACAAATCTCTACAAAGGAAAACAAATCAACACATTTAAAATTTATTTGTAAAATAGCTAAAAAAAAATATTTATAGATAATCAATCTGCAAACTAGGTAAAAAAATAACATTTATACCTAATTTTTACATATTTATGTTTACATTTTAACAATGTTTTTCCTAACTGTCCCCAGTTTCTTATAAAAATGTGTAATTTAACAATCATCATTCATTGAATGAAAAATTGCTATTATATCATGAAAAACAATAATTAGTAATTAATAATACTAGATTATGCAACTGATATTTACATATTACAATAAACAGGATTCAGAATTGATATCACATTTTCAGCAAACGCAAACGTCTGTGTCTTTAAGTCAAACCAAATGAAGTAAAAATTATTTAATGATAATTTACCTTGTAAATATAAATGTAAGTCAATTAAAAAGGAATGTTAAAATTAGAACCTTGCTTTTTTTACTCCAACACTATCACATGAAGCCTTGAAACTGATATTTACCATGTAGCACTTTCCAAACTATAAATCTGACTGCATAATTCACAAGTTTATTATTAGGCTATATATTATAGCATTACCAAATTTTAATTAATATAAATATAATTTTTTTGAAATTTTGTATTTTTGCTCTTATTAAATTAAATATTATTTTGTTCTCATTGTATTATTATTAAAAATTAACTGGAGAATTGCATTTTCGTAAAACTTTTTTTACATAACATGTTTGTAATTTCAAACACACTTGTCTTTAACACTAGTATCAAAAGCTCAATAAAAATGATTATTTTTAACACAAGACTGTATCTTTTAATATTAAGAATAAAAAGAAACCAAACAATTTTTTGAATGAAATGAAAAGAAATTATACTGAAAACTTACCTATACGGTCTTACTTCATGCAAGAAATGAAGATGTTCTGAGGGAGATGCTTCTTCACGTAAAATTTTGACAAGGACAGGAGTTTTCTCTTCTGTGTTAGTAATGTGACTAGCTTCACCCTCAACTACACGCCCAAACCAGCCACATCCTAATTCCCGAATATACTGTAATTGGTCACGAGGAAAGTTGCTGTTTGGATCGTCTATTGAAAAAATATAATTGTAAGCATTATTTCAACTTTTATTAAATGTCATTTAAAAATAATACTTGAAGAAACAAATAAAATTTCTGTGGATTAGCCATAGTTAAATATCAAGTAAATGGTAGCCATAGTTAAATATCAAGTAAATAGTAGCCATAGTTAAATATCAAGTAAATGGATAAATTTTTTATTTTTCCTTAAATTTTTAAAGAAAAAATTAGATGAATACGAATAGAGAAGATACATCCCAAAATTGAATAATTAGAATGAGTTATAGGCATTAAAATATAATGTAAAAAGAAATAAACATTAATTAAATGAATACTGGATTTCTGTCTACTTGTCCATTAATTTCATCACCTGCCTGTTTTTACAAAAGATATCTAAAACACTTGAGAGTATGACAGTAAATTATTTTTAATTTTAAAAAATGAGGATGCATAAAAAAAATTAGTTTTCCCATTTAATTTACAGAAGTAGGCATTCTAGCATTAAAGTATTTACAAAGGCTTGACATATAGTACATATCTACTTTTCTCAACCATAAAACATTACAGCAATTTTGAAATACTTAAGCAACAGTTTATGAATGAGAAATTTAAAGAGAAAAAATTACAAATCTATGTTTTTTGATTAATGTGATGTTTAATTTATTCAATATCTTACTCTACAAATTTATATATAAATCTGCTACTTTATATTCATATTAAAAATAACTAAGACATAACTGAATAAAAAACATTCTAATATTAAAATTATAAGAATATTTATCAAAGGAATCTAAACCATCTAAAAACTGACAGAAAGAACTAATGGGAAGTAAAAAGGTAGAGAAAAAATAACCATATTAAAAAAAAAATCAATTATTTCTTCACAAATCACAAAAGTAAAATTTACAATATTGTGAAATATACTATAATTAGCTTCCAATATATGTGTGCATTACAGTATTATCACAAATTATAAATTTTATTTCAATCTGAATTTGACAATAAAAAGCATATTCTGAAATAAAATTTCAGGGGAAAAAATCAGTAAAGAAATAAATCTTGAATTAATAATTCTCCAAAACTATTTGAAAAAGTGTATTTTTAATCAATTATTTCTTTTTTAATAAGATTTTACTTCTCTAACATTTTTCTGAATGTTACAACATTGAATATCTATTTAAATATGTTTTAAAATAAAACATAACAAAATTATCTTAATTTCTAATGTAGATAAGTGAAATTTTTTAAAAAAAATAATGAATATAAATATTAGTTTAAGGATAATTTGATTAACTGCATATTTTATTTGATGCTGTACAGATTATCATTTGTAATAAGATAAAAAATTTAAATCTTTAATTGGCTAAATTCATGCTATTAACATTATAAATGCAATCATGTGTTCTACAATGAATTAAAAACTGAGACTTGGTGAAGTTGTTGTTCTAATTGTAAAATTTAGATAAAATTTTTTTTCCAAGATATAAAAAAAAATTGTTATACCTTTATTTTAAAAGCAAATGCATTTTGTTTAACAATTGGGTTTAACACTATTAACAAATATGTACTTTTTAAAAGAAAGCTATCAGGGCAACAGTGAAGAGCACGAAATGAATGGCTGAAAAGAACATTGCAGTTATCATATGATTGAGTCCCATGCATTTAACCCATTAATCATAAAACTTTTTTTACCCCTAAAGACTAAATTTTAATTTACCAAATTATTAGAAAGAAAAATCAAGACTATACTGAATACATTTAGTAGATGCTTAAGTGTTTTATATAGATTAAATGAAAAAAACTATAGAGCAACATAAAAAAAATTAGCTCTGAGAACAATTAACTATATATGACTAATGAGCTTTACATATAAACTGAAAGCTGAGAAAAGAAAATTTTTTCAAAGAAATTACATATAAATTTTTAGCTTACCAAACCAATCATGAAGAGAAACTTTGTTTTTCAGCAAAGCTCTAAAATGAGCAGGTCTAGAGGAACAAGCAGCACTTTGACCAGACAGCTTTCTTGGTAGAATATCAGGCAAAGGCTCAAACGTAACTTTGTCCTCAAAACTAGGATAACCCAAACCAACTGGTTGCAAATCAATGACAGTTGAATGAGGAGGAAAAATTGCGAATTCTGATGGATTTTCAAATTGCAAAGAATTATTTTCATTTAATCGACTAACAGTAAATCCATTTTGGTAAGACAGGGCCTACAGAAAAAAATTATTGTAATACTACATACTGTAATGGCTTACAAATCCTATAATTAATAGTCTACGTTTTTTACCTTTGTATAACTTTCTAATCTCTAATAAAAAATATTAAAAATTTCTATTTAAACTTTGATGATTAAAAAGTATTCAAGTAATCAAAGATGATTACACTACATCATTACATTAAGCAAAATAAAAACACTTGTTATAGAGATACACACTGTATACTAAAAATAGAACAGCAATTTTTCTTCACACACAGCAGCTTTTTTCATGTCACGTGAAAACATAGTTATTTTTAAAAAAAATTTCAAAAAAAAAAATTAACAAATAAATAATTTTATTAACAAATATTTTAGCCCCTTAACGATCGGATAATTTTGAAGAAAACGGTCCTAAAAGTGCCTATTTTTTTTATTCAAGAAAATTATATAAAACTAAGTACATGTTCAATATATGTATTCATTTTTAGTTTTTAGCTTGAAATACGAAATTTAATTTGTTAAGTAAAGCAAACATTTAGGGTTATAATCATTGAATGTTGGCATTCCAACAAAGATGAAAATTTTTTAAAAAACATGTGTTTTAAACATTAAATGAATTTTATTACACTTTTGCATAATATAAATAAACATTAGTATTTTTTTTGTGAGAAGTTTCAAAACATGAGATGCAAAGGCCAAAATCACAAACTGGACAGTAGAACCGAGTTTAATTTCTGCATCTCTTATTGTTTTCATCTCTTTTGGAACAATACACTCTGTTTTCTTGATGGTTGCCAGTTCTTATCAGCTGGAGGTATCTGTCTAATAAAATGTCTTTTAATCAAACAGTTGGGGTTATTCTCCAAATTTGACCGACCTCTTTTTACAGTGGTTTCTGATGTAGAATACTTTTCAATAATTTCATCTACTAAATATAAACGAACATCAAATGTGATTTTTTGCCTTCTTGTTTTTTATAAATAAGGTACTAGTTCAAAATAATTTGATCTAATTAATATAAAAATATTTTTTATAGTACTTCTTACATCGTTTTCGAGCAATTCAGTATTCTCCAATATATTGGTCTACAATGTCTACTGCTCCGATATTTTTATAGTAGTCAGTGACAAAAAAGTACTAAAAGTACAATCCGATTTACTTCCTGACTAACTGTATAATGTATATGTTACAGGCAAAGTATGAAATGTCAGCATTCTATAGAATGCCTAGTCATTCTATACAATGCCGGGCATTTTTAGACAAAGTGTGAAATATGAGATTGATTATATACTTTGCCTAGGCATTGTATAGAATGCCTAAAGCTATTTAGGCAAAGTATGAAAAAAAGTCATGATAAGGATATTATATCAATGACTTAGATTCCTAAAAGTCCAAATGTTACTCTGACAAAATAATGCGACTGAGACTAAAAAAATTATTGCTAAATTGTGATTTCATATATATTTGTACTGGAATTCCTTCAGTAGTTCCAAGTTGATAGAAACCATCCTATTTCTCACTCATTATAAGTGCCAATCTATTGGCATTCGGGAAAAAAAAAGCAAAGTTCTGTACTACAATACCTTTTTTAAAAAAAATAATTTTCTGTTTTTTCTGGCAAGTTTCATGTAGGTGGATGTACAGTTCAATCTCATAACGTGTAACATTTTTGTATTTGGTTGAAAGCTCTTTCAGAATTTTATCACATCCCCATAATCCGGAATTTAGTTTTGCCTTTGGCAAATTAAATTCCTAGAACAAGTTCACATCATCAAACTGGGTGTTTAAATTACCGGTAGCAATCGGTATCACCTACATGGTGCCGCACTAAAAAGGGATACCAGCACCTGGGGAATGTACTAGGTCTGAAAATGGTAAAAATACCAATCTTCAGCTCCATTCGGGGGGGGGGGAAGAATCTGTGACGTACAGCAGTTCTGCCCAACTGTTTTCTCTTCTCGGATATTTCAACGTTTAATAATTTTACGTCAGCCGACTGAGGGTGGGACGTTGATTATTTATATTTTAAATTGCCTTGATTTTATTATTTAATTGTATTTAAACATGCCTTCAGAGTAAAATTCAGTTGCACCAAAAATTAATTATAAAATGATTTTACATAAAATATGAAGTGATTTTCCAAGGAAAGTCACGCAAACACCCCAGTAAATATAATGGAGATAATTTAATGCTCTTTGAGTGGCCTAATACCCTTTGGGGTATCAGGCCACTCAAGGTTGGGGGCCACTGTTGTATGGTACTGACACCTTCTTTAACAGTTTAAATGAGTTTACTTTTACTTTCCACAGACATCACATCATAGCTATTCAGCAACCAATAGTAACTGGGTTCCTTCTTAGTAGTCATTTTAGCATTTTTTTTTTATATCAGTTATTAACTTCTAGTAAGTAGTTTCAGTTAAAAAAAACTTTTTTTTGGAGCATCAACACGAATTTTGGGCATTTAGCCGTTGAATAGTTGTTTTATGTCTATGGACCATGGGTCGGCAAACTTTTAGCTGTTGCGTGTCAAACCAATCTACCAATATGATTCATGGAACCACACAGTAGAGCATTTTTGAAACAATTCAAAAATTTACAAATTTGTTGAGTAGTGCAAAGTGCCACTCAGAATTGTACCACACGCCACATGTGGCACGTGTGACATAGGTCGCCAACCCCTGCTATAAAATATGGCACCTTTTCTAACAGTATAGCTCGCTCCTCCATTTTCAGGTAGCACAGGAAAAAACCATTTTTTTGTTGAACAAGTTTAAGTAAAATTGACTATTTTGACATTTCCGAACAAACAGCAACGTACAACTAACAGATTCTGAGCCTGAGACACGCGTTACAAGTTTTATGTCTTGCCAATTGACAATATTCAAAATGAATCTGAGATGTATTTCATACTTTGCCGGTTTCTCATTAGGCATTCTATAGAATGCCTAGGCAATGTGTGAAATAGGAAGCATTTCATACATTTCCGGCTAGATTTAGGCATTGTATAGAATGCCCGATTTCATACTTTGCCGGTAACATATACAATAATAAAATATATATTTATTTTTTTATCAGTATTTTTACCCATGTGTTTTTACGAAGAGCGCAACTGAGTACTTGGACCTAAGATTAAAAAACTGTATCGCTAATATATAAGTTTGTTGTGCTGACATTTAGTTAATAAAATAAATAATTATAGCTAAACACATTAAAAAAATCTGGTGCTGCCATCTGGTGTATAGGTTAAGAAAAAAAACCCAATATTCCGGGCTTAAGAAATAGATTGTTTCAAGCTTTTATGGCAAGTTACTTTACAACACTCCAGCCCAGAAATATCACTAGCACGAGGAATAGAGAGGGAAATTTCACCCTGTGAATTTGACAGGAGCGAGAGGCAAGGGGTTAATGTTTAATTCCAAAACTTTATTTTGACTGCACTTACACTTTATAAAAATTAGATTAATATAACTTGTAATTATAAACCAAGATCAATTTACAAAAGTCAGAATACCTAGAATTTTCCGAGAAAATTTTTTAAACCTTGATATACAAGAATTTTAAAATATTTAGTTCAATTAAATAAGTAGCAAACATCATAATTTTATTTAAAAAAACACTGTAGAATCAAAACAACCATTTATGACTTGTAACAATATTTGCACATTTTACTAAGGATTAATTTCAGAAAATCAAAGTACTCAATCAATTCAAAAACATTGACATGATTAAAAGTTTTCATCAGTTATTATAGTGGTGTAATGTGTGTATGGGAACAGTTTTCCCACTATTAGCTGCATATTGCAGTTTTTGATTTCACAAAATGGATTGAGGATATAATATGCAAGTACCTTTACAACCATAGTCTTACACTTTTCAATAAATCTTTACAAAAAAATAACCTTACTGCAATATGACTTTCCAATTTTTTTTAAATTTCTAGGTATCTCTCCTCATACACACTTTTAATACAAAAGGAAGATCAATGTTGCAAGTATTTAAAAGGAAAATTTAACCTTACCTTGATGTTATGGTTTGGACAACAAACACATCCTATGACAACATAGCCAAGTAACAAAATTGCAGCTGCTGAAATCAGGAATATAGCATAACCAGGCAAAGAGCCCATCTGACTAGGAATCTCATCAAGGCCTATTTTCAAAGTAAAGAGAAAGATGGTAAGTTCACACAAAATGTAAGCTGCAAATAATTCAACAGAAATAGTAAAGAAATGTATTAAACCTCACAAACTACATTCTAAGCATGAATTAAAACATGCATAATCATTTAAAAAACATCAAATTTAATAACACTTGTTCCATATAAAAGAAAATTTCTAAATAACTCCCTTAAAAATCCATTAAAACAAAAAATTATGCTATAATATTTCTATTTAAAAGGAATGATAAAGGTCGAAAATAAAAACATGTAAGAAATAAATATTCTGATTAAGACATGATAGACATAAGACTGAAAAATAAAAGGATAAAAAACAAAAATTAATAGAATAAAGTTGAATTTCAGTTGAATTAACTGCCCAAATATACTCTAATGATACAATAAAACATAATATACATCAAGAGAGATTGAAACATTTTATAACAAAGTAATATTCTAACATCATGAGACTATTTTAATATTTAAAGCAAAAACATACAAACTGCTAATTAACCAAAAAAATATAATATTGCTTTAAAGAAACTGTGAAATCAGTTAGGAAACCAAATTGGAATAGTTTAAATTAATCACAAATTCATTAAAGCAACACACCTTACCACTTTTAAACTCTTTCTGTGAATAACTGGATTTATAATTTTGTACCATAGTTAAATAAAGGCAACACTTTTAATTAGAAATGAATATGTATAGCCTTTTGAATAATTAAAAAGGAAGGGGGATATTTTTATTATCTTTAATATTTTAAATTTTCATAAAAATAAACATTTAATTATTAAATACAATTAAATTTCTATTAAAAACAAACATCCAATTTGGCATCAACTACGATATCATACCTGAGTAATCATGCAAGATTACAAGACATTTTTCGGTACTTAGGTATTACTGCAACCTGTTGACAACATTATATGAAAGAAAGCACATAGCAGCCAGTTCAGCACGTATGACAGATAGATAATCAGAGTTACCAACTTGGCACGTTATTAATAGAGTTGGCGATTGTTGCGATAATAAGTATGTATCCAATTTTTAATGTTCAACATTTTGTTTTGATGTTTTAATACATTAACACTTCTACAGTCTTTTTTCTAAGACTGCTTAAAGTGAAGAACATTTATAATGACATATGATTTGTAGAAACCATATTTTTGATAAATATCAATTTCTTGGACATGTTTTTTTCTTAGATTATAGATTAACAATGTAACCTATTAAAAACATAATTATTTATAGTTATATACAGTGGTGGCCAAAATTGTGGACACTTTCTAAATTTGTTGTTTTTCAAGTTTGTAAGCTCATAAAAAATGTTGCGCTGCACAAAATGAAGAGTCTTTTTTTTTAATATCATTTTAAAGAAAATTTAGTACCAAATTTAATACAAAACTCAAATATTTGCAATGCAAAAAAAAGTTATGTTGCAAAAACTATCAATATACTTTAGATATTGATGATAGCAGTGAGTTATCAGTGCTTTTAGTGGGGTAGTCTTTATTTTTTACTATAGCTTCACATCGATGTTTCATTGAGCTGAAAATAGTTATAATCTTTCTTTGTTATTAATGAAGCCAGGAAGCAATTATATCCCCAATTATAGTTCCTTTTTACTTCATGGGTACCTAATTAGGGCCAGTGTTTTCAAACGGTGCCACAAGTTTTCAATAGGATTGAGGTCAGCACTGTTTCCTGGCCAGGACAACAGATATTTAGTCAAGAAGCAATGCAGTGATAGTGATATGATTGGGTTATGCGCAAGAGCCGATTTCGGCATACTGCGCAAACAGTAATATCTTGTCTAGATGGAAGAAAAGAAAGAATAAATTGAATGAAAAAAAGAGGAAAATAGAGAAGGATCACTAGGGACCGGTCGTGAAGCCGGTACAAAGACAGTAAAGGGTCAAAAAAAGATCACTAGACTCGGATTGAACCCGTACTCACTAAAGAAGGAGTGAGGCAAAACAAAATCATATAAAAGAGTAGATTGGACACCTGGAAAAAGATTTATGATGAGAAAGTGGTCTTTCCTATGTTAAAATTGCAAGACAGGAGGGCGATTCGGTGATTACATCTGGAGACTGAAAGTTTCGTTTTGAGATGTCAGGAGACAAATTTCATAAAAAACAAAGCAGGAAAAAGCAAGTGCACCACATCTGTTAATGACAGAAATTCTATGTCTCCAATATAGAAGAATGTTATCAACGGTCGTCAGAAGTGATTTGAATGATACTGGTGTTTCTTTCAGTTCAAAAACAATCAGGAGAAGATTCACAGATGTTAGAGTAAGAGGTAGAATTCCAAGAAAAAAGTCTTATTTCAATTTATAGCAGCGCTAAAAGACTACAGTGGTCAAAGGAACACATTAACTAAACAAATTATTAGTGGTCACAAGTTATATGAAGGGATGAAACTAAGATATTATTTGGTAGTGATGGCCAAAAATATGTAATACGTAGAAGAGGTGAAAATGCTACATCCTGACAGCATCCAGGCAACTGTGAAGTACCCACATAGTTTTATGACTTGGCCATGCATATCAGCAGATGATATTGGTCGTCTTCATAACATCGATGGGACATGGAAAGTCAGAAAATTACATTGACACCATTCTAGAACCCAAACTTCTACCTTTCATCAGGGATCTATTTACCAACAATACTTCATTTATTTTTCAGTTAGATTTAGCTCCTTGCAATACAGTAAAGTAATCAAAAGATTGGTATCGTTCTAAGATCATTGAGTTGTTGTCCTGGTCAGGAAACAGTCCTGACCTCCAATCCCTATAGAAAACTCGTGGCACCGGTGGAAAACTCTGGCCTGAATGAGGAACCCATGAAATAAAAAAGGAACTAATTGATAATATAATTGTTTCCTGGCATAATGTAATAACATAGGAAGAGATTATGACTATTTTTAGCTCAATGAAACATTGATATGAAGCTGTAATAAAAATATAGACTACCCCATTAAGCACTGATAACTAACTGCTGTCATCAGTATCTAAAGTATATCAATAGTTATTGCAGCATAACTTTTTTTGGAACTAGTTTGATATCACGGGGCAAGGCGCCAAACGCTGTTTGGCGTGATAAAGAATCACGCCAAGCAGCGCATGTCGTTGGAATGAAATTCAAGATGGCTGCCTAGCGGTAGGATTCGTCAAGAAAATAATTTTTAAGAACTGTTTAGAAAAACATTAAAATCGATTACAAATGAAGAATTTAGGAATAGATTGAGACTAACCAAGATCAATAAATAATTAATAACAATATTATTAAAAAATTATATTTACTAATAGTAACATTATGCAGTATACAATAATCTTGTAATATAATGTTATAGAAATTTTTATATATAATATTCATATAATACTAAATAGTAATAACTATTAGATATTCATATGGTATTACTTTTTATTATTTTATATAATAATCACGTAATATAGTTTAATCGATTTTATAAAAAAGAATAATCATCCTATTGTAATATAATAAGAATCGTACAGATATAAGAATACTTATTTAACATAATTATAAAAAACAAAATAAATGTAAATAAATAATGTAATAATTATAAATAAATAACACATGTGTAATAATATTTATAAAATAACAATTATTACCAATAACGTATATTCTATGATTATTACACATTCTAAGTATTGTATTTTTGTATTATTAATAAAATAATTACATAATATATATTAAAATTGATAATGAATAGCAACTAAAAAGTACTGAAAACTTGCTATATTTCAAAAACTGCAAATTTCTTCAACGAATTTCATCGAACAAGAAACGAAAAAAAAAACATTTTTAAAAAGTAAAATAAATTGAAAATAAACTATTCCTGCTAGTTTGATATCACTGGGCATCGCGCCAAGTTGTTGTATATGTTCGCCAAGATGGGCGATAACATTACAATATGGTTACCTTGATATTATTATCATCTGGCGATGTGGTTGCCATGGAAATAACGTATATTAGAAATAATTTTTATTGGTTCTGTTCCCGCGGTAATCCTATTAATTTCAGACGATTTTATTTTGATTTCTTTTACAATTTAACCATTTTCATTGCAATCCCGAATCAAAATATATTGCAGTCTTCTGTTTTATTTAATACTATTTTCAAATATGGATATTTTTTTTTAAAAGAGTGAGTGTTATATTTTTAATTATTTCTATAAATCGTTTTTTTCCAATTAATTTTACTTCTTATGTTTTTTTTTTCCGTTTCTTGTTCGATAAAATTCGTTGAAGAAATTTGCAGTTTTTGGAACATAGCAAGCTTTCAGTACTTAATAGTTATTCATTATCAATTTTAATATATATTATGTAATTATTTTATTAACAATATAAAAATACAATAATTATAATGCGTAATAATCATATACGTTATTTGTAACAATTGTTATTTTATAAATAATAATACATGTGTTATTTATTTATTTTTATTATGTTATTTATTTACAATTATTGTTTTGTTGTTTTTTATAATTATGTTAAATGAGTATTCTTATATCTGTATGATTCTTACTATATTACAATAGGATTATTCTTTTTTTATAAAATCTATTAAATTATATTATGTGATTATAAAAAATAATTAAAAGTAATACCATATGAATATCTAATACTTATTACCGTTTAGTATTATATGAATATTATATATATAATAATTTCTATAACATATTACAAGATTATTGTATACTGCATAATATTACTATTAGTAAATATGATTTTTTTACAATATTGATATTAATTATTTATTGATCTTGATTAGTCTCAATCTATTCCTAAATTCTTCATTTGAAATCGATTTTAATGTTTTTCAAAACATTTCTGTAAAATTATTTTCCTGACGAGTCTTACCGCTAAGCCGCCATCTTGAATTTCACTCCAAAGGCATGCGTTGCTTGGCGTGATTCTTTATCGCGCCAAACAGCAAGGTAACCATATTGTAATATTATCGCCCATCTTGGCGAACATAAACAACAACTTGGCGTGATGCCCTGTGATATCAAACTAGCAGGATAGAAGGATTTTCATTCTGTGCGACATAACATTTTCTCTAAACAAACAAACATGAAAAGTGTAACAATTTTAAAAAGTTTTAACAATTTTGGCCACCACTGTATATTGATAATCAATATATTCTTACTTATTAGGTTATATTCAATTCTATAACACAACATTTAGGTTACAATGAGCAAATAATCAAAAACACTGAAGGACAAACTCAAAATTATGAAGCAAATATTAACAGCAGTATAAAATCATTTATTTTATTAACAATATCTTGAAACGATCATACTGAAAAATAGCCTTCATTTGTTCTTAAAAACTTAACACATAAAAGAGGTTCAAAAAATTTATTGAAAAACAGTTAAAATAATATGCTGTTTTAATAACAGTACAAATTACTATTCAATGCTATGATTGCATATTCTACTTTTTAATGTTTTAAACAAAAATTATTTTGGAAACTATTAATCGCATAACTGCATATAAACTGCTGATTTTGTTTAATTAAAAGGTTGGTTTGATATTTAAAACTTTAAAGTGGGAAAAAAAATCAAGTTATTATCAGTAAAATAAGGAAACATTTTTATTTACCTTCAGAAAGTGGAACCGCACAGACCAAGTGAAGAGAAAATATTGAACAGAAGAGCAGAAAAAGTGTTTGACAGCTTGTCATTTTGAATTTTGATAAGTTAGTTCACTCACATATTCTTTTAATAATCACTTGTTCAACTCCACCACCTTGTTTACTTTACAATGCCTATAAAATTTAGTATGAAAATTATTGAGTTACTTTCATATTTAATAAGTTGAAAATATTTCAAAAGAAAATATATGAAACCAGACAAAAAAGTGCAAATTAAGGAAAACTTACAAAACACCTTCAATCAATGACAAAATGTTAATAATACTGAAGTCTAACAGATATTAATAAAAGCTAAAAAACTTAAGATATAGTAATAAGGAACAAATTTAATTTTTAAAATAAACAGGCATTGAGATTTTAAAATTAAAACAAATGTTATTGCGTTGAGTGTCATTTTTCGAACACGAACTTCTTTTAAATAACAATAAAGAAAAGACAGTACAGATAACGCCCTTCTCTATACTATACATACCGCTATAAATTGTAACTTATCAAACATGATGTTTTGCTTCTTGTTGAAAGTTTTACGTGGCAACGAGAACATCAAAGTAAATTGTCTCCAATGCTCGAAAAAACTATAAACAAAAAAACGGATCTCCATTTATCTTCGTCTTGTATGAATATTTTACAACCAGGGAGCGAAATCACATTCAGGATTATACTACGCCTTCACATTATTTGTATTAGTTGAATTCAGTACAAAACTCGGGACATGATTATCAATTCTTTAGATGTCAACAATTTGCTGAATATAAGTGAAACACCTGCTTGTTGTTGATTAGAAATATCGTCTTCGCCGTTATTCACGACAAAACAGAAGACATCTGTCCGTAATCACAAATATCAAGTAAAGTAGTCCTCTGTTTCTCTTTTGCGAAAGGCTTGTATAACAGAACATTACGAAACAATATCTATCCTTGACTTTTTACTAGCAAAAAATAATAGTTAAAAGAAAATAAAAACTAAAAAATATACTTAAAAGATTAATTTCTAAAGAGTTTAAGATTTTGTGAGATATCAGTTAAGGATCACGAAGGAAGAAAAAAAAAAGACTCTAGTTTTTATGGTGCAGCAAACTGCACTCTCAACTTATGAATTTAAATGCCTTCCTACAATTGACGCTAATAATGCAATACTAGCAATTTACCATAGTTCGCGATAAAATTAAGTTTCGTTATGTAACTTGACAATATTAATACCATGCAATATCAAATTTTCTAAATAAGTCTTAAAATTAATATTGGAATGATTGATATTTTAATTGCGCCTAGGCGTTCGGGATTTAGATATCATATTGTGAAATTAAAATTATTTTTCTCATAGAGTGATCATCAAGATGAATATCGCGATGAGAAATCACACGGAAGGTTTTCCAAATAATGGTAAGTTTTATACTGGTTATTCATTTCCAAGAAATATTTTGGTGGCTCTGCTTCTTATTGATTAGTTAGGAATTATACATATAGTTAATAAATGTGTGTTCAAGCTTGTGTAAATAGAACTTTTGGATTTATGAAAGGAGATTTTTTTTAAATATTAGGGAAAGAATTGAATTAATAACTCTTTATACAGCCATTAATTTTTTTTATATTCGTTTAAACACATGTATATTTATTTTTAAAGCGTATTTAAGTAATTGTTTTTTACATATTTGAGTCAGGCTAAATTTATATTTATGCTTTTTTTATAAATGTTCTTAATAATAAGATTATCTATGGTATTCTTTTCCTTTAAAAATTTTAATACAATGATTTCAAATATTGCTCATTTGTATGGAATCA
This sequence comes from Trichonephila clavata, assembly GCA_019973975.1. Lineage (NCBI taxonomy): Eukaryota > Metazoa > Arthropoda > Arachnida > Araneae > Nephilidae > Trichonephila > Trichonephila clavata. Next base: position 62,993 of record BMAO01037956.1, on the reverse strand, counting down.
GGAATATTTTTTCATGAGTAGAAATGTATATTATGAGAAACATTTCTTTTGGTTTTATAAAATCTCCCTCCAAACTTCTCAATATTGTTAATTTCATTGGTGAGAGATTTAAATATCTCAGGTAAATTAATAGGATCTTATAATTGAAAAAAGTTTTCGGTACTAGCATATTAATGTCACCGCAACTAAATTTGTGCCTTGTTATAATAACAGCAAAGGAGAGCAATAGTAAAAAAAGATTCTTATAAGTTTTATTTGAGTAAGAATTTTCGGTTTCAAAGTCAGATTTTGGTGGAAAATGGGTCATTATTGACTTCAAAGTAAGAGTCAAAAGAGTCTTTTCTTTCTTCTGATGGTGTCACCATAGGAACTCGCACACATATGATTCAAAGTGATGTTGGGCTGTTCCCCCATCTTTCGCATTTCTTCATTTTGTCCTACCATTGATTCTTTCTATAGTTTGTGTACAGACATTTGTTTTGGGATCTTTAAAATTGTGTTTATGATTGACCTTTGCAAGAAAGAACACGCCTCCCATCCTACTTGCATGCTTGATATCATGTCATTATTTGTGTGATGCAAATTTCGCTGTGGAGACGTTTATATGTAAATACCAAAATAATAATTATCAAATAGATTCTGAAATACTTATATCAGTTTATATTAGTAATGTATTTATAAGGATGCTAAATTTTTGTATTATAATTTATACTTACCATGATCTTTTTACTTCTATTTTTAAATAATTGAATTTTTAAAACAGCATTATATTTTATTTTTCCATGTTGTAACTTTTTTTGATGTGTCACAACCTGAAGTATTTTCGATGTAAGATATAACAGTTTTTTCTCTTAAATTCTATGTTATTGTAAAAAAAATATATTATATTAGGTTATATTTGAGTAGTGCCAGTTGACCCATTAGGAGGAGCCTGGATAAGCTGGACTCAATTAGATTTTCTAGTTATAAATTTTGATCCACCAGTGGGGGACCTTTAGATCTTCTGCGCCCAGGTCCCGAAATGAGCTTAAATCGGTGCTGTATTTGAGGATTGTAATGCATGATACTTAATTAAAGAGACATAATTGAGGAGTAAAAACATTTACAAGGAGATTGAATAACTAACTCATAGCTTTCAAGATTTTACATCTTCTGTTCTGTGCTCATTAGAATGCCAGTTTCCTGAAAGTTTGATAGTTAAATTGTGATTTTTTCAAGATTTCTGAAAATACAAAAACTATATAAACTTGAAAAGAAAATGATTAAATAATGAACATCTTGTGTAATATAATAGAATTTAAAATTTCATACTTAAAATTTTAAGTTTGTATTTTGGAAAGTATTTTTTTAATGGTACTTCTTAATTAGAATGGTAATTCTTGTTACCAATTCTAAATGTTAGCTCAAGCTATGATCTGGGAATTTGATAGGAAATTAGTGAAAGCTTATATTCAAAAGGAAAAATTAATGTAGATTGCATTCATTCCCACAATGGGTTTTTAGAAGATTATGTTATGAATTTAGATGGTGTTCTTGCTGCTTTATTTGTATTACAACTCCTACTTTTATAGTTGCAAAAGACAAATTTCATAGTTTGAACACTTCATGTTTTTTTTTATTTTAGAGAAGAATAAAACTCAAATTTTTTCAAGTTTCTGTATACATTGTAAAAGATACTGTTTTATGGATTATTAATTGGATGTCATACCTATGTGTTGAACTCATGTAAAGTAAAGTCTAATGACAACTATCACTGCCTGCCAGCATATATTCTTATTTGACTGGCATAATATATGTATTTCAAATGATAAGTTTTTTTTTTGTTTTTTTATTATAAATCCCATTTTTAATTTCATGCTTAATGTTAAGCCATCTGTGATTCTTGTTGCTGCGGTAGCCTAGCTGTCAAGATAATGGGCTTGTGGCTGGAATGTCATGAGTTTGATCCCAGTTCCACTTAAGACCCGCTGTACAGAGGGATGCATGTGAAAATTGTTGAGGCTCAAACATCCTCCTTTTGGTGTGGTGTGGAAGTTTAAAGAGAGGGTGCCAACTCAGGTGGAATCCTCATCACTTAACCATGGTTCAAAATTACGAGGTCTGTTGCCAAAAGCAACAATACATACATGTGACATAATTAGTAAAAAAAATTTCCAATTGGCTGTCAAATTGTTTTCTTGTATTTCTCTTCAGTAATTTGTAAGGAGCTGCAAAGCTTATGTAGAATTGCTTGAATGTTGTCATTTCAAATATTTCGTCAAATGGATACTTAAGTATAATAATGTCTTTTGGGAAAACTAAAATGGATTTGATGACTATTAAACTAGCCTAGTTTAAATTTCATTATTTGATGAAGAATTTATGGTATTCATTTTGTATTCTATATGTTTAATTACAAGGAATAACTGCAATAATTAAAATTTTTCTGCATTCTTTGATTGTTTTTGAAGTATCACAATTTGTGCAATAATGTGGCTCATTTAAAATTGAAAAAGATTGATTCATTTTAGAATAGCATAAATTTTTTTTCATGAATTACATTCGTAATAGTTGTATTATTCAATTTTGGTTCATGAAGTAATGTTCAATTTTGATTTTTAAATCAATAATTAGTTGACATATAATATGCAAATTACATATCAGTAAAATTAGTAACTGTGAGAACTTTAAAGAGTTTTTGAAATCTAATTCCATTATTGATGCTGTACTTGTTTTGTAAATATAATGAAAAACAGCAAATACTTAAAACATGCATCATTATTATTTATGTAATAATGAGAAGTAAAATCTAACTAATATAAATTGTGAACTAAAGTTCTAATGTTAAAGATCAATAATGGATTTAGGTTTAGGCCTGTGAGGCCCAGGCCTAGGGCTGCAAAATTTTAAAAGTGCCTAAATTTTCTAGGTGGCAAAAGTTTGAAATCGATTTTGTTTCTTATCAACTGTAAGACAGAATTTTAATGCTTCTTTTCTTGCTTTGACAGCCTCAAAATGTCAGTATTAAAAAGGTAGAATTATATATATATTTAATTCATGTGCCTAAATTCAATACCTAAATTTAATTCGAATCCATTTCTACTATTCATATTAAGGTGACCAGTTTTTTTACAATGAAAAGGAGGACAAAAAATTAAAGAGAAAATTACAACGCAAATATATGAAACATTTTATTAATTCAAACAAAAATATGCTACTTATTTTTACATTCCTTTTAATTATTTACTTAAACAAGTATTTTCCACTAAATGATTTTTTGTTGCCTATACATCTTTTTTTAATACATCAGAAATTTAGGGTAAGTACTGCAGCTAAATATCAATATTTAATTTTGATTTCTCATACAAAAATCATTACCAGCTGAAAAAACTCTTTCAACTGCTGCATTAGTTCCATGCAGTGGCGTAGCGTTCACTCATGCAACCCCCTTGTCATGGGAGTGGGGGGGGGCATGATTCTAGGGGGCCCCAATGTCTGACTGGCACCAAGTCCATATTTAGCCAATTTATAAAATATTAAAGGCAAAACCTGACTCTTTGCACGGGGCCCCTCGTGTTCTCTGTTACGCCACTGATTCCAGGGCATCACAGTGTAAATTCAACAAGAATAACAAAATTTTCATATGGAATCTGTTCATTTTTAAAATGGTTAAGTATTTCCACCTTTTTTTTTTTAAAATCAATTTCAGCAAGTTGATTTTAAAATTGTTCCAATTTATTTGAATTTGAATATACTTTCTTTTTTCCAATTTCTTCAAACAGGCAATTAATTGGCATCGATTTCAATATCAGGCATTTCTTTCAACAAAAAAATAACATAGTATTTCTACCAATTTACTAGCGATGAAGTCAATAAACACCATCGAAAACTGTTACTTAGTGTAATGTTTCTTTCAGACCTTCTTCGACACATTGGAAATATGTTTGATTCATCTTTAAATAGAGAGATTAACAGACCAGTTTTAAAATATTGAAAAGGAGGACACTTTTTGAGGAAGGACAGAACCTATAAAAGAAGGACTGTCTCCCTGAAGGAGGAACTGTGTGTGTTGTTCACCTTAATATTATTATATACTAGCTGTTACCCGCCCGCTTCGCTGGGAATTTCATGATGTTTTATAAATTTTTACTGCTTATATATATGTATAAATTATTGATATCTAAGTCCTGCATTAAGAATTCGATTGTATTGCAAAAATATACTTATACTGTAACTGTCGCCTGTTGATAAAGAAAAGGGGCAGAACTCATCTAATTTGTGTTTTCTAAAAATCTCTAAAATTGAAGCATAGAATGATGTTTGCTCTTTCGTAACCCAAAAACTAAGTGGATTCCCGCAAAACCAATTTTCGGTGGATCTCTACTCCGTAAATTGAACATGCAAGCCAAATTTCAAGTCTAAATCTAACAGGAAAAAAAAAAAAGTTTTACTATCAATATCCTCGTAATCTCGTTGAGAGCCGTTTTCCAAATATAACGCTCTTAGCGGATTTCAACTCAACAAAAGAAAAATGCAAACCAAATTTCATTATTATAGTCCTTGTAGCTCGAAAAAAGTAATTTTTTTCGTCAATACTTCCAAGTAACCCCCTGCACCCCCCCCCCAGAACTTGATTTGCTTAAAATACATTCTTAGTGGATCCCTATTCAACAAAAGAAACATGCTTAACAAATTTCAAGTATATGGGTCTAATAATTAAAAACATGCATTTTTTTCTGTAACTCCTCTTGACCCCTCGCAACCCTCCTTAGGGGTCAATTTTCGTTTTACTCTTTGTTAGAGGAACTCTATTCCATGAAAGGAACATGCCTACCAATTTTCAAGCAGGATGATCAAATAGTTTATAATGGAAAATTTATCAATTACGCCTCTTAATCTCCCGAAATTAAACTTGGTAGTTCATATTCGCGAAACCCATTTTGTAGCGGTTCTCTACTTTACGAAAGGAATCTGCTTATCAAATTTCAAGACTGTACGTCTAATAGTTTAAAAATGGGGATAATTATCTATAACGCCACTTGAGCCCCCGCAACGCCACTTCTGGGTCTGTTTTCACAAAACCAATTTTGTAGGGGAATTGCACACTATGAAAGGAATCTGCTTAGCAAAATTTGAAGACTGTGCGTCCAATAAATTAAAAATGCAAAAAAAATTTATCAATAACGCCCCTTGAACCCCCGCAACGCGGCCTAGGGGTCGATTTTCACAAAACACATTTTGTAGTGTATCTCTATCCTATGAGAGGAATCTGCTTACCAAATTTTCAAACTGTGCGTCTAATAGTTTAAAAATAGAATTAATTATTTATATATATCTGCCCTTAACACCCCGCAACACCCCTTGGGGGTCAATTTTTCCCAAACCTGTTTTGTAGCGGATATTTACTCCATGAAAGAAACATTCCTACCAATTTTCAAGCAGGGAGGTGAAGTAGTTTAAAAACGAAAATATTTATCTAGTACGCCATTAAATCCCCTGCAACGCCATTTAGAGGTCTGTTTTCAAAAAACCTTCTTATAGTTGATCTCTACTCTATAAAAGAAATCTACTTATCAAATATAAAGACTGTGCGTCTAATAGCTTAAAAATGGAAATAATGATCTATTACGCCCCTTAAGTCCCGCAACGCCACTTGAGGGCAATTTTCCCGAAACCCATTTTGTAGCGTATCTCTACACTATGAGAGGAATCTACTTACTAACTTTCAAGACTGTACGTCTAATAACTTAAGAATCGGAATTTCTAACGCACCTTAAACCCCCGCCCCCCGCAAACAATTGCTGCTAATTTGAAATTACAAACAGACACTTCAATTTTATTTATTTGTATAGATATAGATTGGGATTATAATAACTATTGTTTAAATGTGACTTAAAATGTAAATAAAAAAAAGAAAGGATTAAAACTAACCGTAAAACTTATCAATTTTTTGTTTCTTGCGTTGCTTTTTGCTTATGAAGCCTTGATTTATTATTTTTAAAAGTGCATCCGAAACAGCCGATGCTCTACTTAACTGAACAGTGAGATAACTATCATAAAAAAAAATTATAGCACGTGTCAGCGTATTATCATGTGCGCGTAACACTATTATGTCTCATGAAGAGCATCGGTCGCCAGTAACCAAAACAACGGCTTCATTAGCTCAGCTTGGCGTTCAATTTTGCGTTCATCTTGGCATTCAGTTTCACGTTCACCCGTATAGTTTCCGTTCCCGTAAGAATACGGGAATAAAATATAGCCTATGTTACTCCCCGTTAATGTAGCTTTCCATTAGTGAAAGAATTTTTAAAATCGCACCAGCCGTTTCCGAGATTAGCCGGAACAGACAGACAGACAAAAATTTTAAAAATTGGTTTTTTGTTATGAGTACCGTATATACTTTTAGTGCATTAAGTAAAAAGCAGCTAATTTGAAATTACAAACAGACACTTCAATTTTATTTATTTGTATAGATATATATACTTTTTATTCATCCACTCAAGCTCAAATACATTTTTTAAACTTGTAGTGGGTAATACTTGATGTTTTAATATGGTTTTCACAAATATAAATTCATTAGTTGTTGTTGGCGTGTCCATGATATGCAGATTAATAAAAAAAATAAGTTTTAGATCGCTCCAAAGCTGTCGAAGACAACTTCGGCAATCTCAACAGCTTTATCAGAGAAGATCAAATCTTCTGGGTCTTCTGGGCTGATCTTGAAAAGCCTGGCTTGAATTACTGGGCAGCTGAGGATAAGAAGGTGGGTTGCTAGTCTCGAGAGGTTGAACTTCTGCCTTTTGGTTCGCTCGAGGTATTTTATTTCCCTCCTAACATCCATTGGGAAAACCAATGGAGGCATTCCCCTATCCACCACCTGCTGTGTTGGGGTTACAGACTCACCCCAGTAAAACTGGTTTCAGAGTAGTTCATTAATTAAATTTCATTAATAAATAAATTGTAACAATAAAAAATAATAGCTCAACAGCATATTTTGGAAGGAAATTTGTTCGCGTTGTGTCCCTGCAGTTCAATGGATATTGCTTGGGACTTCTAAGCCAAATGTCGTGTGTTCGAATCCCACCTGGGATAACCTAACTTCCGAGAATGTGATTTCTTTTTAGTATATTATTACATTGGAATAATTAAATTTAGTTAATGTATAAATAGTAACAAACAAAAATAATTGTCTGATGGAAAATTACAACGAAAATCGCTTTCTAATTTGCCTCCTAATATTGTGATTCTGTCATATTCATATACATATTTATATATTAATTGCAATTATTTAATAAAAAAAAACCAAAATAAATTTTCTATTTGTTGACCTAAGTAGGAATTGACTTTAATTATAGATATATATATGTGTGTATGAGTTTCTATTTTATTTATATTTTTCATATATTTATATTTATATATATATATATATATATATATATATATATGGCTTGTGGCTTGTTTGAAACATAGCTCGCCGATGCCGATATGGCATTTGTGATTCCGAGTCGTCGTCTATTTAACCCCTGCATGCCCTACAAGTTGTCGGTTTGGTAGCGAATAACCTTGTACACTGGGATTCAAGCTTTTAAGACTACAAAAAATTTTCGAAAGGAATCATTGGCTTATAACTTTTAGACAAGCCTTCGGCTGAAACTGAGAAGTGGTGTTCAAAGTTTACATGTAAATTTATTTAAGACCTGTAAATAAAATAAACTGTATGTATATATATATATATATATATCTTAATATTGAATCCATCGCGTTACAAAATGTTAATTTGAAATGATGCATTAATGTTACCTACGTGAAAGAAATACAAGATTTTAATTGAAAAATTCTTCTTTATGATATTCTACTTGTTGAATAATGTTAATCTTGAATACTTTTAACACTCTTTCAATGTGTACATAGAATATTTAAATTACTGGAAATAACAAATTCTGAATTGTTATTACTCCACGATATCTCGTTTTATCGTGTGTCAGTGAATTTAAGCCGATTACTTCAGATGAACTACGTAAAAGTTTTATACTTCCTTTAATATCCTATGAATTTGTCAAGTTTACCAAATAATCCGTGTATTGCAACAATGAAACGCTTTAGAGACTAATATTAGCTTCCCCTCTAATATACTTCTTTAAAAGTTAGATATATTAAAGAGTTGGAATTCCACTTAATCCTTTTCCTTACGACTTGGTAATTATTGAAATTTTACGATTGGATATTAATTTTCAATAAATTATAATCCTTACGGAAGATTATTAAAGTTACATTGGAATCGATGAAGATTATATTTTGGATATCTCTTGCTAGTGAATTGATACTTTGAACAAATACCCAGCAATAAAACATTTTTTACCTTTATATAAATTTTTCTGTGGAAATTTAACCGACCAGGAAGAAAATTTTTATTCCAAAAGTGGGGAAATTCTAGTTAATTATAGTTAATTTCATTTTTATTCATGAACAGAAATTTTTTACAACAAAATTTTTTAAAAATAACCTCATCTATTTATTTTTTCAATGAATCATTTTAGTTTTTTTTAAGCAGTACAAAAATACTAAGACAACAAAAAATCTGTAGAAGTTTACAATATTTTTATCCCGTATTTTGTAAATACAAGATTTAATGATAACGAAATAATTCAATGCTTTTACTTCTATTCGTTTTATTAAATAAGAGATTATCGTAAGGTTAAATGAAGAAGATGAACTTTTTATTTAAATTCGCCTGCTTTTCGATGTATAAATGAATTATAAATGTTAGCCGTTGTTCCAGCTAATCATTTTCTTAAGTAACAAATTTAAATTACTATAAAATATAATGCATATTGATTATTATACAGTTCATAAAACCACGAGGATGCACGATATGTTCGTGCTTGATTGAAGCTTATGTACAAGTTTAACTACACGTGCTTATTTTAACGTAAAAATATTTTTTCACGTCAGACTAACCAACTGACTGAAAAATCGGCTCATACGCCTCAGGGTTAAAAACTGAGAGGGGGAGAGTAGGCCTTGGACCTCCATTGTCTGTTGCGCCACTGAATTTAGCTTAGTTAAATATTTTTTTTAATACTAAAAAATTTTGTGGAGTTGGAAGAAGTAATAAAATTATCACTCTTTCTATATATATATATATATATATACATATATATGCACGAATTAATGTTTTTATTCCTGATATAAAATACTATACTGTAAGAATTTATTGGGACCAATGGTAAAAGCATTTTTTTTCAAAAACTCTAGCTTTTAATTACTACAAACTTTAAGTTGACAGAAAAATCCCTATATTAGTACGAAATACGCCATCCCATAGCAGATATGATCTCTTCAACTCGTTTTGGTATTGATTTCACCAGTGCAGCGCACATGTTCTCAACTTCCTCATCGTAGAACCACATTTGCATAGCACTTTTTATCATATATTATGTGTCGTGCAACTCATCTTAGCTAAATCATTCTTTAGAATACGTCATAAGTTTTAGATAGCATGTAGGTCTGGTGAAGTTCCTGGCCAATTAAGCACTTTTATTTTATTTCCCCCTATAAAAGTCTGGACCAATATCGAATTGTGACAAGAAGCCAAGTCATGTTTAAATGTTCCGTCAAATGCTTCCAAGGAACAATTCTACTGCCTAATAGTTCTATGCATTTGATATAATTCATCATGTATCTAAGCGGAACTAAGCTTACAGTGCCATTTGTTATGAAAAAGCCCCCGAAACATCCGTTTAGAAAGGTATCTTACAGTCTGTTGTATATAATCTGGCAGCAGAGTTTCAACTTCGCTTCATCTTCATGTATTTTATTTGTTTCCCTGCACAAATAAATGCGTTTCATTACTGAAAAGCTCCTTCTTCTAATCGCTAAGAGTACTGAATCGGTATTTTTGCCCTAAGCTAAACGCGTGTCATCGTTTTCTTTTTTTTTCTCGGTCTTGATACCTTACAGTGATCTTCTAAAACGATTTTTTGTACAGTTGAGTTGCTCACGTCGACACCATAATCCAATAAATCCGTTCGAAAGTCTGTGCCTATATTACTTTATTTATTTTGTTATTTCGTATTAGAATTGTATCACTTCTTGAAGTAATTTTCTGTTTTAGCCCAAAATTTCCTTTTCTTTTTGGAGACAGTGATCAAGAACCTTTAAATGTTCTTAAAATTCTTGAAACACTTGATTTTCCCACAGCAACTATTGTAAATATATCTCTCATAGTCATAGAAGTGTGTTCATTAAGGGAGATTATTTTAGAACGAATCCTTGGAGTAATATCCATCTCTGAACAAGCAAAAGTAATAAGTGATATGTGGAATGCAAAATTATAACCACACTGAAAGGCTCAAAACCCAACTACTAATGTACTAAAACCAATCAAATGAAAAAATTATGGTCAAGGTCACATAACTTCTAAACAAATATAAGCGGCTTGAGGTGGTTCGGCACATAACTGGTAATCCCATACCAACTCAGACAAGAAAAAAATTTTTGTGTCCCAATTAATTCAAACAGTATAGTTACTGCATTCGTGTCATAATTATTCAGTTTATCTGAATTATTAAGAACTATAACATAAAAACCGAAAATAATGAGCGTCGTTGCTCATCAAATATTTTGTAATGGAAGACATATAATAAAAGTTTTTGAATATAATTGAGCGGCGAATTGTTTCAAATAAACATATATGATAAGGGAATGCATGTTTCAAAAGTCAGTGCATATATATGTAATAAGAGCGCTTTTTTAAATAAAATGTGTAATATAAGAAGAAGCAGGAGTGGTTTTAATTTTTCTCATAACTTTATAGTGAGCTTAAATATTTGTTTTTTGCATGGTATGTAGTAAGATGCTTATTTAATCATACTTTTTCAATCAATGTATGAAAAAAATAAATTTATTTCAACTAAATTTTGAATTTAAATTTTCTTAAAGCTATGGTATAAAAATATTTATAAAGTTACTGGTAAAACTTCTGTTTAAAATCACAATTGAGTAACATTATTTTCCACTTATATAAATTAATTATTTATAACAACCAAATTTGTGTTCATTCTAAAAGTTTATCTAATAATTAATGATTCCAAAATTAAATATATATATATTACGATTTGTTTTTCAACTTTCTAAAGATTTAATACTATTTCAATAAAATAAGTAACTGTAGAAAGCCAGAAATAACAAAACAAAAAAAACATAAATTCATACAAATTCTTCAATGTAGTGATTAAATCAACCCGAAAAGACGTATTTCAATTTGTTTTGTTCCAATTAAAGTATTCTCTTTAATATATTTTAAGAACGAGAAAAAGTTTAAAGTTTCTTGTCAATTCTAGTGAGGAAACATTTGTATAACCTTTTTGAATAAAATATCTTTGAATTCTAAAGGGTTTCATTATTGTTACCATTGCATTTAGATAAGAAAATATCTGTTTCGTTTCACTATGTCTCTCTTCTCTATATTTCCTTCTCTCTCTTTTGAACTAAAAATAATTAAAAGAATTTCAGTCTCTCTAAAATAAATCGTGTACTTCTTCGCTTGTTATTATACATCGTTTGAATTAATTTTACATTTTCTTACTTCAAAAGACTTTTCTAACTTCTTACATTGGAATTAATGTTTCTTTTATTTGAATCTAAGCAACTCATTCGGATTTAAATGCATATTAATTTGTCTTTAGATAATGGTAAAAAATTCTTTTATAAATGAAAATCGGTAAACTTTTTGTCATTACTTTATCCTTGTTTTGAATACATTTTCTACTTTAAGTAAAACAATTATGCACAACTTTAATATTGTATTTCAAGAAAAATAATGAAATGAAACGCGTTCAGAAAATACCGCATCTAATAATTAATGTACAATGCATACGACAGATAGAAGTAATTAATAAATGGCAATAAACAATTTGTAAAATTCTGATTGAAATTACTTTTATGAATACTCTTTGGAAGTATTTTAGTAAACAATGCTAAACCTAAACATTATGTGGTTTTTCTCATTTGAAATCTCTTTTCATATAGATGAGTGATTTACGGCTAAACAAAATCAAATTTGATACACTTTAGAATACAAAAAGGGTACAGAATTAAACCTATGGTAGCATTGAAATAAGTTAATGTAACATTATTCCGTATTGTTTAATAAATATAGCTCGAAAATTCTTACAGAAGTGGTATTTAACTTTTCATATTCAGCTTTAGAAGAACTGAATTGAAGAAAAGAAAGAAAAGAAGAGGAAAACCGAAATCTAAATTATATAAATTATATATATATATATGCTTCAATTTTTAAAACATTGCTGATTTAGAACCGCTTTTATATATAAAACAGTTTATATATATATAAAATAGCTTATTAACAAGGTAAATGGTTATAATATATATACTAGCTTTTACCCGCGGCTCCGCTCGCGTTGATGTCTTTAAATAACTGTCAAAGTTGTAATTATTATCATTAGAAAGTAAATAATATAATATGGTAATTTTTTATTGCTTTACTTGAACCAATAAAATTTAAAAATTCTAAAATTGAGCTTAGTTTAAAAAAACTGAAAATGCAATTTATTATAGTAATAATTAACAACAAAAATTCAATAACTTAAACTATTAATATCTTTAAAAATCGAAAGTATCTACTTTTAATATATACTTCCTTTTTAAAAGTGCTCAAAACAGAATATTATTCTAAGATGCTACTGTATACCATATTATATGTTCTTCCGTCAGTTGCAAATATGTGAAGATTTGGGCATTGGGCACACCGATCAGGCTACATATAGTTGGCCACGGGAAAAACATTGCTTTTCCAAATACACCCCTGCTACCTGAAATGTTAGCTTTGTTAAAAGCAACATTAAAACTGGAAATTGAACTCGTTTGAATTGAAACAGTAGGTCAGTGTGGATACTTGGAATTCAAAGTATGATAACACTATCCATTTTCATGACATATGTTAAAATATTGGCACCAAGTATATTCTGCATCAGTTTTGTGATCCAAAGCCTCGTTCTTTTACATAGTCGAGGAGCATCGAGATTTTGCTTAAGTATAACTGGCACATTTAGTTTTTATTTGAAGTTTATGTGCAGGCACACCCGAAAGTTCAAGTGAATTTAAGAACTCCGTGGGATATCAAGTACTTTTTTCTTTATCAATGATTGTATTAATTGATAAATATTTCTTCATCCCTTCTCCCTTCTCCCCCGCATGTCGTTTAAATTTTCAATGTTGATTTTATGGACAATGTCATTGTTAGGCGCCAATATTGATCTTGCTCCCAATTTAAATTTTGTTGCAAGCCCGGGTAAATTTGAGCAATAAGATTTACATCATTTTCTTCTACAATACAAATTTCTCTGGAAGTAAAATATAACCTCCAGCATTTGTGTCCAAACATTCACAACCGATTTACAATTGCATCTGGGCATAATGTTCCGAATCTACGTCATTATGACGATGCACTCTCATATTCGTTTTCAGACTGAATTGTTCAACTTTTGCCCATAAGCTTGAATTCACCAGCTAATATATAATAAAGCTACCATTCCTCCTATAATATCTGTACTATCTCGTAAATTGTGAAGAGTCCAATTAAACGCTTCTATAGCTTTCTTGTGAGACATCGTACTTTCATCCCACACTAAAATCTTACATTGTGGAAGCATCCTGCCTTCAGAGCTATTTTTTCTGAAATTTCAGATGAGTGAATCTTCAAATGCAAGATTAAGCGATAATTTTAAAACGGAATGTGCAGTACGACCGTTGGTCAGTAAAATCGTGGCTATATCAGAATAAGTCATAGCAACTGCCATCTTCTGGGTTTTTCTGATAGTTATTAATAATAAGTTTAGCCAAAACCTTTTTCCGGTTCCTCCAGGGGCGTCGAGAAAAAAGAGTGCACCACTGCCGGATTCTATTTTACGTAACATTTGTTGGAAAACGTGACGTTGATCTGGAGTTAATTGAGGGATAAATTCTGTTACTGATGCTGCAATGCTATAAAATCGTAGTTTAATTCTCAAGCAATTCCATTATCAAAGCTATTTCCGTCGACACGTCTATAACTAATCATTCCAAAATCATGTAGCTTCTCAACCATTCTGAAAACCTTTATTCCTTTTCGTTGTAGATGTGTTCATTGAAAGGCATATTTGGTATAAAAAAAATCTTCTTTGGTGAAATATCATCCGCCATGTAGTCTTCGTACTTATTCCAAAAATTCAAAGTAATATATACTTTCAAAACTAATTAAACTAATCAAAACTACTAAAGTAAACAAAACTTTTTTTATGAAACTGTCAATTAATATTTCCAAAGAATTTTCAATATCTCGCGCGCGCAGTTCGCTAAAACTTTATTTCGTTTCCCTCTTTAAAAAGTGGGAGAAAATTTGCATTAAAATATCTGGGATTGTTGGAATAGAGAAATTTTTAGCCAACTTGGCGATATTTTTCAAAGTTAGCGTTTGACATTTAACAAACGTAACGTAATACACGTTAGACGTTTAATAAAAAACGATTTAAAAAATTGCTTTTTGCAAATATGACAAATTACACTATGTTTCAGTTATTTGTTACAAATGTGAGAAATTTTTTATTAAAATTTCTATTATTGACCAAATGCATAATTTTGTGCCAACAAGCAATGTCAACGTTTTACCCACATATCACCCGTTCCCGTAGGAATATGGAGATAAAATATATTTTATGTTACTCTCTGATAATGTAGCTTTCCATTGGTGAAATAATTTTTGAAATCGGACCAGAAGTTCCCGAGATTAGCCGGAACAAACAGACAGACAGACAGCAAAAATTTTAAAAATTGATTTTTTGATATAAGTACCATATATACCTTTAAATGCATTTCGTAAAAAGCTGCTAATTTGAAATTACAAACAGACACTTCAATTTTATTTATTTGTATAGATATATATTATAGGCTATAATATTATCGTTTTATTAATAGATAATTGTTTTATTTGTAATAATAGTTAAACTTCTCTAGAAATTTCTTACTTTTCCTATTACTCAGAGTATTGGCAAATACAGGTGAAGGTTGGCTGGCCGCAAAACTTTGTTGAAACCTGCAATCCTGGTTCCTAAGGCCAGGAGTTTGCTTTAGTACTACTGTGGTGAAGACTTTATAATATCATGGCTTTAATTATCTTAGGTGTATAATTATTTTGTGCATATTTTTGATATATAGATATAACTATTCATCATAGTCACTGACTCAAAAGAAAGAAATACACTTTTTTATAAATTTCGAAAAAAGCAAAAGCACTTGTAATTTAAGTGTTTCAGAATCTTTAGCAAATGTTAAATTTTTTGTCATTACTATTTTCTGTATTTCCCTTAACACTTTTGATTTTAGAAAAACATTTAATGCACCATATTGGAAAGCTCCTTTTTTTTAACATCATGATGAAATTACGCACCTTTTTAGCTAAACTAAACCTAGAATTATTATTTTTAATTACTTAAAAAGCATAAAAAAACATATTTGCCCTGTGATTCTTTAAAAGAAATATGACAAATAATGCTATACGTTAAAAAAATAATATGCATTTCGAAACTAAGAGGTTTTTCAATTAAATTTATCAAAAATGCATAACACATGCCTTACTTCGATAGGGGATTCTAAAAAGAACACACACACACACACAATTTGTACATATATATATATAACATAAGTTAGCCCCAGGAACCAAATTAAAATTCGCCAAATCCGAGAGCTTATTATTTTAATTCTTATTAAAATCAAGAATTCATTACTTATTTTTACATATCCTAATTAAAGAAAACTTAAGAAATTTTATATGAATTAATCAATACTGTAATATGTGTGTACTTAATCAATAAAACATTCCTTACGTTTCTAGTTGAAATCGATATATTTAAAATAAGCTGTATATATAACAACTCAGTATCGTAACAGCATGAGGGCAAAGGCAATCTGTGTCCTTATCAGTGTATGTGACCTTGGGCCTATAGGTGCATGAGCAAATGTTTCGATTAGGTGATCATTCTGACTCGAAATCCCCAGTGTTAAGTTCCCAAGCAAGCTTGGTACTCATTTATTGACCCAATGAAGGGATGAATGGTTGAGTCGAACTCGCCCACACACAGCCCGGGGTTTGAGCCTCGGACCTGTGGTGTGGAAGCGTGATGCGCCACCATTCAGCCACTGAGCTTCAAGCTTTTTATACGTGTTATTATTTGAGATTGTTGTTATTGTTGTAGTGCGGTTGATCCTGGGATATGTTTGAAGACGAGAGATGGAAGATAAGAAACATACAGTACAAACACAAGAATGTAGACTTTATTACGAACGATGATCCCAGCATAGAAATAGAAGAGGGGCGCTGTTTTCTGTTCGAGACGGGAATCCATTTCAGGAAAAAGTCCGTCTCCTTCTCCCGAAATTACATCCATGCCTTACTTGGAATTCGAACCCGAGCCCACAAGGTTACAAACTGAGGGTCATATCCACCATACTGGCTGGACTACATTATTTGATAAAACATTTTAATAGTATTTAACATGGTACAACAGGTTCAATGAGATACTCTTCTTTCAAAAAAGTTCATAAACAATGTTTTAATATCCGTTCGATCAGAAATATATTCGAAGCAATATTTTATACATTGTTTTCTATCATTTCTCTTTTAATATAACAGTAAGATAAAGTTTTCAAAAATGGATTGCTGATAAAACCGTATCACCTTTAGGGTATGTAAATTAACTCTTAAAATTATGTTTTCCAATTACTCGACAAATCAAACTCGTTATAAAGCAAGGGATATTTTAAAGAATTTAGAAAAGGAATTTCTCCTATAGAAAAATCAGGGAATATGTGTTAATCATGTTTCAAAGTCATCTGTTATATTTACCTCCTTCCTCAAAATATTTCATCAACAAACTACTGTTTTAATGTTTGATGCTTTGGGCCCATTACTATTGATATTTATTTGTAAGGGTTTTTTTCTAATAGAAATAAAAGAAGCTGCTTTCAGAGCTTTAAATTAATTTCTAAGTAATAACGCAATGACTTAACACAAAATATAGTGTTTCAAAGGTTGATAAATTTTCCCCGATGATTTTCTTACTAAATGATTTATTTTTTTTATTTTTGTGCTCTTACCTATCATTAGAATTCTATCGAACAGAAAGATTTTTGTCAGTTCTTTCACTTGCAAGATATTTTAGATGTGGAATATTTGCTATTATTGAGAGAGAATCCTATTATTCAGCTCATTGGCTCGAAAACTGTCTTCCGATTGTTTAACTATTATTTTTTTCTGTTAATTTTTTATCCTTCATACACAGTCTATATATAACTTCTTACAGATGTGAGTCCTAAATTAGATAAAAGAAATTTTTCAGTTACAAATGAAAATCAATGAATCACGAAATTGCTATTTTCAAAGAAATTTCATGCTATTTTTCTTTTACTTCATAAGTAACAGGAAACGACCATTTTTTCTCTTTTATTTTTGTGTAAATATTCATAATCAATCACTTGATGTTTCAATGACAAATATTAGTTTCTTGATTAATATTGTGAAGCAAATTGCGCGGTAAATTGGTGTTTGATTGTATCTTTTTTTTTTTTTTTTTGCCTAACAAAGATATCAAATGCAGTTGTGTTTATTTTTCTCTTTTTAAAAGTAGAAAGCTATCGATAAAGTTTCTTAAATAGTTTCATACGTTATTTCAAAGTAAAATGTAACAAGTTAATTTTTCGATTATTGTTTTACAAAACAAAATTTTTATTTCGGAAATCCCATACCTAAAACAAATTTAATGAATCAAATCATTAATTTTCAGTATTTTTATCCAGATTAATACGATAGCTTATATTTGCAAATATTTTACATATAAATATAAAATTAAATAACTGAAATATGCAAATTTGTTACTGATATTACTAACCGAAAGAGAAAACTTAATAATTTTGTTTTAATATTAATATCCATTTTTTTGAAAACTGTAGTATACAGGATGCTTTCATAGACATAAGCAAAATTAGTATAAAAATGGTAATGTAAAGCACACTTCATGTATATATATGTATACAGAAGACTTATGATGAGTGAGAATACAAATTGTAAGAATATATAATAATTATCTGTATTGATTTCGTCTCGTTACAAATTTGGTAACAGGTTCCAATATCCAATTTCGATTATAAAGAGTGTTATCTTCAGAAAAAATCCCAAGAAGATTGCGATAAATCATAAGAATCTTTCAAAACATGTTTTATTAGTTAATGTAAAATCCAAAATAAAAAAGTGATGATTTGACTTTATGGAAATATAAAAAAAAAAGTACAAAAATAAGTGATGTCAGTAGTAAACTCAATTATTCTTAGATTCAATATTGTTTATAAAACTCCCAAATTTTAAATAGCTATAATTCGAGCTGGCATTTGTTTATATAGTTTGTAAAATTAAATCAAGAAATCAGTTTTATTGGAATATAAATGATGCATTAATATTAAGCTAACTTTTAATGCTTTACTGGATACAGCGCATTGTTATTTTTTTTTTGTTATTAAAGTGATTAAAAAATTAGGAAGAAAAAATGTGTGCGAATTTGATGTGATTAAAATATTTAAATTCAAAGATACTGCTTAGAAAATACCACTGACATGCTTAATTTTGCAAGCTTTTTATTTTTTATTTCTTCTTAATTATTATTATTATTATTGCCAATTCTCTCTTTTCCTCTCATCTCCATTTCCTCCATAAATTGATGGAATGTCACCAATTATGTTTATATCCATCAGCTGGTTATAGGCGCTGGCCTTCTACGCCAAGTTTGCGTGTACGATCCCGGCTCAAGTCAGTGGATTTTCATGATGGGAAAAAATCCCCAGCGTTCATGTTGCATGATTATGTGGCATGTAAAAATTTCTAGAATGCATGTTTGGCTTGGATGCTTTCAGCAAAATTTAATTCTTTGTTCACAATTTCACATCGTCAGAGTTTAAGTGTTACCCTCTGGTTTGGAAACTGTGGGTCATAATTATCGTGTGACAGTTGATTTCCACACATACTAGGAGTGACCACAGTGTGGCATGGGTGAGTTGTATCAGTGGCATGCGAAGACTTGTTGAAAAATTATAAAATTTGAAAAGATAGTAATAATTAGTTGTCTGTTTGTTTTTTACTGTTTTATTGAAAAGTGGTTGTCTCAGAGAAAACAAAACATCAAAATTTATTTTAAATACACTTAATTATATTACAACAGTAAATTACAATGTACATACAACACTCTTTCACTTTTGCGTGCATTGGTTTTCCAAAGGAAATGTTTCGTGAGATTCTGGAATTTGAGGGGGTGGCATGTCTTAAAACATCTGGAAGAAAACAATGAACTGTCAAATGAGTGCTTGCTTCTCAAGATTGAAAATTGTCTTTGATATTAAGATTTTCTAACCGATACTATAAGACATTTAAATTTAAGATTACAAGGAAAATATTGTTCTTTTCCCATCCAAATTCATCACATATCACTTTTGCTTTTTTTAAAATCGATTTTGGAGAGAAAAAGAGATACCGATGAACACCTAAGAAAAACAAATTTTGTTAGCATCTTCGAGAGCTAATCATAATGTAAAATTCTACAAATTGAACACTCAGTAAAATATCTACGAATTGAAAAAAACCACATGAAGTACTATCAGTTTAATAATTAATTAGAATTAAATTTTTCTGGTTACTCATTTTTTACACCTAACCCAATTTGAAACTGAAAAAAAAATTCAGAATAGAACTTAAGAACGTATTTTCATCTCATTTATTTTATTTTTTTTTAAACTTCGTACTTAGACTGGCATAAAAATGCAAGTTTTATTTGCGTAAAAATTCCATAATGAGCCTCTAAGTAACATTTTTTGTTCATCTTTTCATCTTCTTTTGTTTGTTGGAAAAGTTTAAAGTGGCACACTGTTATGTTTATGAATTTTAAACATAATTAGATGCACACATTACTTATTAAATTAGTTTAATAACGATATTTATGTGGCACATTACAACACACTTATATCTATAGATTCATTTTCCTTTCATTCTAATAGTTGACAGGAATTTATATACAAATGCTTCCGCTCAGTCACAGTTACTAGTCTTTAACTGGTTGTAGTTAAATACACCACATCTTCTCCCTCCTTAAAGAACAAGTCTCTCAGGAGGTCACATGATTCTCCCGAAACGCTTAGGAAATGGCCTATCTGGAACCGGTGGACTCCTCGTCTCGGAGTCAGTTTCTTTAGCTGAAGACTGTGATACATCTGGAACCGCAACATCAGTTGATGGCACTTCTTGTACGGAAGATGAACCCAATTCCTTGTTCAGATCCTAAGAAATATCTTCCGCGGTTTCTGCATGCTGAATATTTGGGTTTTTTTCTCGAACCTCTGCTGATGGGAATCTCTGGTGAATAATTGGGATGATATTTTCTTGCTCTTGGTCACCCATTGGACGGATCTGATCAACATGTCGTCTCACCAAAGTTCCTTGAACATCAATGATGTAGTGGAGCATGCCATCCTGGTTTACAATGGTACCAAACTCCCGTCTAGTATTAGCTTCTCTGTAAACTCTCACAGCCACTAGATCTCCAACAACAAGTTTCCTATCTCGGAATTCGAAATTATCTCTTCGTAATTTATCCTGAATTTTTGTTTTCAATTCAGATAAAAGTAAATCTATCCTGGTTCTAATATCTCTTTTTAGGAATAGCATGGCTGGAATATGTGTTGTAGTTACATTAGGAGATTTTCGGAATTACATTAAAAATGTACTTAATTTCTGTTGTATAGTACCTTCGTATTTATGGCATAGCTCTTAATGACTGCTTTAAAGTAGCAACATAGCTTTCTGCTTGTCCATTACTAGAAGGTTTGAAAGGTGCACTAGTTTTGTGCTTGGCTCCATTTCTTTGCATAAATCGCTGAAATTCATAGGATGTAAACTGAGATCCATTATCGCTGACAAGCACCCTAGGTAATCCGAATTTTGAAAAACTATCTCGAAGACATTCGATGGTTTTCTTGGTTGTGTTTACGTTCATAGGTTATACTCCTAACCATTTGGAATGAGGGTCAACGATCAGAAAAAACGTGTGTTCAAAAATTGGCCCAGCAAAATCTACATGAATATGTTCCCAGGGCATACTGGGATATTCCCAGTAATGAACTTTAGCTTTTGTGGGATCAGCCTTATATCTGGCACAATCGACACAGTTTTTGCGGCTTTTTCAATATCTTTATCTGTATTTTTCCAATACACAAACAATCTAGCTATAGCCTTCATTTTTACTATTCCTAAGTGTCCAACATGTAATTCTTCCAGAACATTCTTCTGAAATTTCTTTGGAATATACAGACCCTTTGTCCGTACATAATACAACCATCCTCAATGGTATACTGGGCTTCTCTCCCTTGCAAATCTTTACCTTCCCTTAAGGCTTTTAAGAGTGGACCTAGCACAATATCCTTATCCGTCTCCTGTCGTAACTCCTTAGAAGTAACAGGTAATGTTTCAATCTGTGACATCTGAAATATTGTGATGTCATCTTTAACCTCAAGCTCTTCCGATGTTTTTGGTAACCGCGAAAGAAAGTCTGCATTTCCGTGTTCAGTCGTTATTATTATATCAAACTCAAATGACTGCAGAATTAATGCATATAATGTAAAAGCCTGGTAGCTGCCAACACTGGTAAACTTCTTTTTGAACCAAAAATAGCTAGCAAGGTTTGTGATCCGTTATCAAAGTGAATCTTCTACCTTTCAAATATAAATAAAACTTTTTTACTGCCCAAACTATTGAAAGAGCTTCTTTATCAATTTGGGAGTATTTTCTCTCGGACCCAGATAAAGTTCTTGATGTGAACGCGATCGGACGTTCAGAGTCATCTGGATTTACATGTAACAAAACACAACCGATACCAACTGGAGATGCATCACTAGCTAAAATTAAAGGTAGGTTAGGATCATAATGCACTAAAACTTTAGGTGAACAAATTTCCTTCTTTATTTGCTCAAAGGCAACCTGGCAATCCTTCGACCATAAAATCTAACATTTTTCTTTGTCAAATTATTAAGAGGATTAGCAATAGTCGCTAAATTTTGACAAAATTTCCCATAAAAATTAACTAACCCTAAGAAACTTTTTACTTCATGAACATTCTTGGGTACAGGAGCATTAACTACGGCTGAGATTTTTTCGTTAATTTTATGTAACCCTTTTGAATCGATTCTATGCCCAAGAAAATTTATTTCATTTTGGAAAAACTTACTTTTATTTAAATTAAGCTTTAGCCCGTGTTCTCTACATTTCTTAAAAAATTCCTCTAAGCTGTAAAATGCGAAATTTCATCGCTCCCAGTTATTCCAGCATCATCCATAAATACTTTGACTCCATCCATACCCTGAAATAGTCCATCAACATAGCGCTGACAAGTAGCAGGTGCCCCATTTAATCCATATATATATATATATTATATATATATGTCTTTTACAAACATATAATCCCTTATAGGATTTATAGTCATTAATTTCTAACTTTCGGGATGGATTTTAATTTGCAAATATGCATGTTTAAAATCTAATTTGTAAATTGTTTTCCCCATTTAAACTACCAAAAATTTCTTCCAATCTTGGTAAAGGATGCTGAGGGACCATTACATTTGGATTCAGGGTTACTGAATAATCGGCACATAATGTTTTACTACCAACGGTTTTAACAACAGGAATAACTGTAGTTGCCCATTTAGAGCTTTCGACTTTTCCTATGATACCCTCTTTTCCAAGTCTGTCAATTTCGTTTTCA
The DNA here is from genome assembly GCA_019973975.1 of Trichonephila clavata. Lineage (NCBI taxonomy): Eukaryota > Metazoa > Arthropoda > Arachnida > Araneae > Nephilidae > Trichonephila > Trichonephila clavata. The sequence goes on along the minus strand of BMAO01037956.1, from coordinate 40,168 downwards.
ATTCTACCTTTTAGAGCAAAGGGACTGTTTGGACCCTACAAAATATAGGTTTTACTCCAGGTCTGAGTTTTAGTTTAGCTTCATAATTGCTTATTTCTCCTAATTTATCGTCAAAAATATTCTTATACTCTCTTAGAAGGTCATTTAAATTTGTTCGGTTTTTGCTCTAATAGCTTTAATAGCCAGCCAGTCTAAATGAATTTTATGGAGCCATTCCCGACCCATAATATTATCCAAGTTTTCATTCACAATATATAAGTTCAAATTTACTTTTTGATTTTTATATTGTATCCTTACAGTAACATACCCTAATGTTATTAATGAACTCCTTTATATGTTTTAAAAACTATATTTGTAGTTTAATTTGCTTATTTGAAATTTTCCTGAAATTTCTAATACTCGTTACACTAACCGCTCTCCCCGTATTCAATTCCATAGAACAACTTTTGTTTTCAATTTTTAAATTTATCATAATTGGAGCTCCTTTAGGTTCTTCCTCGTGTAATACACAATCCTGAACTTTTAATTCGTATAGTGGAATTCCATTTTTATCCTTAGTTTCATCTAATCACCTGTTTTTGCTTAGCTGGTTTCGCATTTGCATTTTTAGAGGCGAAGCATGCCCGCTTAATGTGTCCAATTTTCCCACAGAAATTACATTTACTCGAAATAAACCTACAATTTTTTTTCGCATGGTTGGTACCTGTGCATCGGGAACAATATAATGATTTCCTTTGGTGTTTTGCAAAATTGGATTTTTTATCTATGAGTTTTTTAAAGGTTTGCATTGAATTTATTCCTCGGCCCATAATATCATTTGCCCCTTTAAAAGCTTTTTCCATAGCCAGTGTTATATTTAGCATTTCCCGAGATTAATATTATATTCCTCAAATAATTGATCTAAATTCGTTTTATCCTGCAATCCGCTTACAAACACGTCGCGTAACATAATATTCAAAATATCTTTATCATAATCACAATTCATTGCTAGAGCTCTAAGCTCGGCAATATATGTACTAATACCTTCCCCTTCGTTCTGTTTTCGGTTTAAAAATTTGTGGCGAGAAGGTATAATCAAAGGTTTGAGGATCAAATTCTTTTTAAGTGCATCTTTTAAATTATCTAAAATTTGGTCGGAAAAATTTCAGATGCCAGAAAATTTTTCAGTAACTGGTACAATTTTGCACTAAGAGGCGAAACAAAAACCTTAGCTATATTGTCTATTGGTACGTTCTGTACGTCTAAGTAAGTTTCGAATCTTTCAGTGAAACTATCGAAATTTTCATTTCCTTCATCAAATTCTTCAAATTATACAGTTATTTTATGACTAGAAGAATGACCTCTAATTTGCAGCGCTCGAATCAGTTCTTGATTCTGCCTAAGCAATTTTACAATTTGCTATTCAATGTTTCCTCCCGATTAAAAAGAAAGGACTTTTTTTTACCTTGAGCTGTCTTCAGGCAACGCCTTATCCAAAAGAAAAATATTTTTTTCTTACTTCATCTCTAGCTGAGAACTTCATAATTGCGGGTTTTGCTTCACACAAGAAATTTCTTCTTCATAAAAAAGATTCTTCAAAGCACGCGGAATTAAACAAAGATTTCTAACATCCTCGTCGCCAACTGTTATGTTTATGAGTTTCAAACGTAATTAGATGCACAAATAACTTATTAAATTCGTATAATAAAGATATTTGCGACACAGTACAACACACTTATATCTGCAGATTCATTTCCCCTTCATTCTAATAGTTGCGTGGTACTTATATACAAATGCTTCCGCTCAGTCACAGTTACTAGTCTTTAACTGGTTGCAATTAAATACACCACATACACTTATTTTTTTATTAGATAGTGGCACTCTTCTCAAAAAGGTTGGCCACCCCTGACCTATACGATGCCAAACTAAAATATATATCAGCTCCCAAGGAATGTATTAGGTCTGCAAGGTAAGTACCAACACACAGAAACATTTAAAAGAAAAAAATATGTTCAAATCTATGCATTTCTTTTCATTGAAATTTCTCAAGAATAAAATACAGGTTTTAAATATATGTTTATCCTTGCCCATTATAACAAATAAATTTATCAACGAAATTCTAAGAAAAAATTGATAATAGTTTGATTAATTCTCTAATGTTCCCATGTTTTGGCTATCAAGCTTCAATACTTCATATTACTGCTTATAAATGTTTATTTCATCTGTTTACGCACCACAAATTTATATCCCCCCTTTCCTTTCTGCAATCGGTTTTCTTATATTAATCCGTATAATCCTTTATCAATTTGATGACTTGTGAGTTAAAAATATTTTTGAGGGTACTGAAACCTGTTAGAGATATCCTGTCAAGAATAATAGTTACTAAAGAGAATATGTTCGGAGAACAAGTTCCCGTATAGTTAAGATTTCCAGTACTTTTTTTTTTCATGACATAGAAAATCGTACCTTATTTTTTTTAATAAATAGCTTCTTTTCATTTAAAAAAATACATGCTAATAATTATATCAAAATGCTTAAGAAAAGATAATACTTATCAAACTAATTAGTAAACAGTTATATAGATTTTAAAATACCGTATCAAAAACGTGAAGTGCAATTAAAATATTAAAATTCATTAAACAAAATATAATTCAAAGCAAGTAAAAAAATATCCCAGGCCAAATTCCTATTATTTTTAAGTTGTATATCAAATGTATCATCTTAAATTTATTAAATCATGTTGAAATGTCTGAAGAATATAATCTATTTTTAAAAAAATTATAAATAAGTAATGAGTTTTTAAATTTAGCTTTTATTTTACAATTACTAACTTTCAATTTTAATATAGTTTTAAAAAAAATCATTCTCCTAAAATTACAAAGAAAACGAAGTATATTATTCAAAAATGAAAATAAATAATCGAGCTGAACATTTAAGAAAATGTTTTGAACGGACATTTTCAAATCTAAGAACAATATATTTTTCCTTAATTAAAACGTATTCAATTATCAAGAATTATACATTTTCGATGTAACAAAATAATTTGTCAAGCAATAAATTGATTTTGGAATATTTTTCAATAGTATAAATGTCATTATTTTTCCTTTAAAATTATTTCATTATTTATTTTGATAGATTAAGTTAATAGTTCCAGAATAGTCTCAGTTTTTCTGGCACTTCAAAACGGCAAAATCTACAAATACCAGCATGCATATATATGTATTTTAAATAAATCAGCACTTAACCAAAATAAACTCATATTTGTGTCAAAAATTAATACTAAAATTATATTCTAACATGTATATTACATTGTACTATTTTAATGCATTGAAATTTAATTAAATACAACTTATTGAATAGCTTTCAATGGATTTATTTAAATTATTTAAAAAGTTACAGAAATATACAGTGAATTATAGTGCACTCCTTCACGGTGCAGAGAAAGTGTAAGAAACCATTCTTTCATGATATTCTCGATATCTAGAAAGATGAGAAATGCATCAAGAAATTATTTTAAACTTTCACGAAGTGAATTTAAACATGATAGTAGTCACAGTGGTGTTTTCAAATCCTTTGAAGTTGGGGCTTTAGTATCTTTTGAGTTCTGATATTTTATCTAGAAAGCTTTTCATCATATATAATCGAGAACTATATTCAAGGAATTAAAAGGAATGAGAAGAAAAGAGGTTCATATACACATCTGAGAAATTTCTCCCGCGTTCATTTTGAAAACATTTTAATGCAGTTGAAAATCATTTTACTGAGTGAGAATATGGAAAATTTTCCAATATACTTTCATTGCTTTTATATTAAGATGTGAATATTATCTAAAATAGTGTGCAAAATTCAAAATAAAATATATACCATGAAATCACCTCCTAAAAATATATTTTTGCATTTTAAAAACAAACAATATTAATATAATAACCTTGAATTTGAAAATGAATAATTTTGAGCAATATGAATCATTCAAAGTGTTATTGTTGGATAGATAACTCGACATTGAATTCTCAACTGTAAATTTTTTGACAAAATATTCGATTGCTAAGTACATTCGATAAATAAATTTTAAATTTAAAAAAAAAAACATGCAATTTTCCTATAGTCATAACTTAAAATGGATTGAATAGCGACAAAGGCTACTATGAAAATTTGATTTTTGATTAATGTTTCATTCCATTTGTGTTTGTGTGTTTCTTTGTGCGTGCATGTGTGGGGGGGGTGCGTGCGTGTGTGTGTGTTTATTGATTGTTTATATGCACTTTGAAATACTCAATCACCCTTTGAAGATACACGACGACTATTGGCGAGCAAACTTCTTCGCTATGTATGGCGACGTAAACCTTTGAGGTTCAATGTGTGCAACATCTGTTCTATATGGCGGTATTTTAGTGTTATTAAGACCCGACACTACATTTCGATAGACAAAACATTAGGCATGGTTCGCGACTATTACAATTTGGCTACTAAGGCCAATATATCCAAATATCGTTATTCAGATTTTTGAATATTTATTTACTAAAGAATTATTTCACTTTCTTACGATTAACAGTATTTCACTGAAATAAAGTTCATTTTATGAAACAATTTTAATTTTTCAATTTAACAATTTATGTTTTTTAACCTGTTTGAATGTGAATGTATATTTTTACATATACATTTAAAACTTAAAAACTCTTAGGAATAATGACTTTTACTTTGACAAAATTCAGCGAAGTACAATAAGTTTCTTTCAAAATTAATCTTGTATGCATTTTTCTCATCAAAAGTAGTAAGCAAAAGGCTTACATGTACCAGGTGACCCAAAAATCTGAAAACGTTTCAAAATTCATTAATTTATGGAGAAATGTAAGCAAAGAGGTAAAAATTGACGCATATGCTTAAAATGATATGAGTGTTAGGTGCACATTAAAGACAGCACTGATAAAAGCAAACATCACTGAATTGATAATTTTGTTTTGTGAATCTGGAATTTTCCATAAAAAAAGTTAGTTCTAATGTTAAAATTCATGGATGATGTTTTAATAAATAAACGCTCATGTTCTAATTTATTGAAGGGGTTTATATTCGTAAATTAAACTCTTTTCTGTAGAGTTTGTTACTCAGAAGTACGTTATTAAATATTTAAACACCAACAGTTAAAGGAATTTTTAATACTTTTTATAAAGTGAAGTCTTTAAAATTTAGCAGATATTTCGGTGAAATCTTGGTTTGCCTAATGATGTTTTATTGCAACTAAAAAGTTCCAAAAATGGCCAACAGATGTCGCTTTATATAACAAAGCAGTAATTAGAATAATAATTGACTTTGAAGAGTGTTCAATGTTCTTTATAATTATTGTGAAACATGTTTGCAATCATTCAGTAAAAATACGCTGCAATCGAGGATAATATTGAGAACAACACTGTACAGCATATCTGTAAGTATTGTGAGAAATTGCCATCAGATGTTGTCTTTTAGCATTCCTAATGATTTCGGAATACCTTGGCAGACTTGTGACTTCAGTTTTCTCTACAGCCACTAATCATGCAGATTGAGGTCTGGGGATTTGAAAGAGATATTCCACACCCTTCTAATTGCGATAGGATCGAAAATGATCTCCATTCTAATATAGTACAGCTCCACTAATAATGCCTTTTCTAGCAACGTCAACATGCTGCAATAACTGGTGCAACTGTTTTCTCTCTGGCTAAAGATCATTTTATACACGATTATCAAGCGGAGTTACTGATGTTTTTCTGCTCAGCGCCATCTGTTGGCCATTTTTTGCATTTTTTCCTCTCAATAAAACCCTTGTCATTTCAAGCATGTGTGTCAATGATTACCTCTCTACCTACATTATTCTATAAGTTATTGAATTTTCAAATGTAAATTGACTTTTGGGACAGCTGGTATATTGGAATGCAATATTTGAACTCAATATTGATACTGTATATAATATCTTTACAAGAAAAATTAGGTGGATATTTTAAAATAACTGTGCGATATTTATTTTATTTTTATTTTAAGGGAACTTTTATTTATCAGTGCTATTATAGTATTCAAAAAATCTTCAAAAATAATCATCAAACCAATATTATTACGTATATCAATCATTAGAATAGGTAGAGTTAAAATCAAAATGTATCTAAAAATAAATAAAAGTAAAAGGCACAATTTTAATTGAAATTTAAGGTTGTGTATCAGTTATTTTGAATTACTAAAATAAGATTTGAAAGAATATAAGAATACTATTCATTTCAAAGCAGGATTTTAAGATATTACTTCTATCGAAATCATCGTAAATGTCAACAATACAGCACATTCAAGTAAATCAATTTCTTTCTATGAAATTGCTACCAAATCTTCTACAATCCTAGGAAAGTGAACGATACATAGAGTAATAAACCAACAAAGAGCGAAAAGATTTCCTCATGATATACAATGAAATATCCCTTGTTCATAAGATGCAACATCTAATCTGCATGCAACCCGATAATCAGCGAATACCTTAATCCATAGTAAAAATCTCAATGCTTCGCTTGTTGAAATCACCGGAAGAAAAGTCAACAAGAAAAACCAACGTATAAATAACCTCTTTGCTTGAAAAGGTGCCAAGACGATTAAATCAAATGGAATGAGACTATATTCGTATTGTTTCCTTTTTCTTATTTTTTTTCTTTTTTAGTTAAGCGTTGCCAAATTAAAGGAACAGCACCGACAAGAAAACTAAATGTGGATCAAGAACAAAAGAAACAACAATTCACCCAATTACAACTTTATGATTTGAGAATAAAAGCGGATTTGTGAGCACATAACTCTTCTGAAACCATGTCAGCGTATTTATTCATTAATATTTTTTCAAACACTAAAAAAATCAATTTTTTTATTAAAAATAATACCATTTGCATAAGTTACAGAATGAAAGAACAATTTAATTCTAGTTTACAATTCTTGTTGCTGACAGGAGGTTTCGTTATCCACCATGTATTAAAACTATAGAAAACAATTTTAAAAAAAAATCTAAATTAACTTGCAAGGTGGGTTGTGGAGGTTCAGAAGACATTTTAAATGAATTCCCTCTGCTGAAATATTAAACCTACAGATTTTAAATTTAATAAGCATTCTTCTTTTGTTGAGTAGGGATACTCTAAGAACGTGTTTTACGGAAATGGACTTCCAAGGAGGACTACTAAAGTTTACAGTGGTGTTTTAGATTAAAATTTATTCCTGTTTTTTAACTATAAACCATAGGATTTTAAACTGTATAAGCATGTTTCTTTTGATAAGTAGACATTAACTAAAAACTGGTTTAGCAACTCGGGTAGTAAGGGCTTGTTACTGAGCGTAAAAGATAAATATTCTTTTATTTTAGAAATTAAAGTCTAGTCTCTTTTATATCAAGGGAAAATGGCTATAAGAATGAATCCAATACAACGTGAAATTTCCATGAAGCAGGCGGGTAGTAACTACTATATATATATTATCATAATTCAATTGATGAAAATATGGCTTTATTGATTTGGAATGATTAGTTTTGATTAGTTCATTAAGTAGAAATGCCAACATGAAAAAAACCCCACTACTTTAATTTTAATTTTAAAAATTGTTAAATGTCACTTTAAAATAGTGACTAAAACAGCGAGACTAACTATTATATTTTAGTGGAGTATTATCTAATTCCGACTATGGTCACATTCTAAATTCAAACACCTCAGCACATTGATGTCAGCAATTATACAACAGAACAGTAATATCGTTTACAAGCGACACGATTCAATTATTCTCTCGCACAGTTTCAGTATATGCTCTAATTTGTCTCATCTCTCATCTCACTTGCATAGAAAGGAAACTTTAACACTGTTCACTTCATTGCTTCATGCGTGCATAATCTTTGAGTATTGTACATGGAGACCTAGAACAATTCATAAAAAATAAAAAGAATTAACTTAAATATTGAAAATCAAATTATACAAAAAATAAATAAATGAATCTCGTAATTTAAAGATCAGTTGAAGATAAAATGTTAAATATAAAATATTGAATCATAATTTACTTTATCAAAGTTTGCTACCATTATCGATTAATTTGATTCCCTGTATAAATTTGATCATAGTTTCATAAATCATCAATATTGTTAAATAAATAATAGTTGTGGTCATTACATCATTCTGCAATATTCAGAGAAGAATTTATTTACATAAATTGATAGTTATAGTTGAAAAGAATTATTTACATCATACACGAGGTGACGGATTCTTCATTACAATGACTAAAAAGCTATTAAATGCTTATTTGCTACGAATTTAAAGGAAAAGACTTATCTTCAGTAATTCTTTAAGAAGAATTATCTTCTTAAAGAATTATTTTTCAACAATTATTTTTTTTCTTTTAATACTAATTCTAAAGGTACTTTATCTTTTAAAATCGAGCTATCCACGAACCTAAAATATTATATATTTTTCTAAAATACTACTTAATAATTAAAACGGTTGTACAGTTACATGATAGAGCTGAATGGTTTTCGATGACTTTTGATCAATAACTTCTAATTATTTAGAAAATAATTAGTCGTAAAAATTAAAATTTAACAAATAACAAAGGAATATCGTTGTAATAATCATAAATAAAAACTCCCGAGGAAATCCGTCTCACATAAAATATTTAAAAGTTTTTTATACTTTTTAATACATCGTCATATTGCTAAGAAAAGGAATAAATATAATTCTCTTAATGTAATCAAAACAACCGCATAAAAATTACGAAATAATTCCTGTGAATTATTTTTTTATCTTTTACTATTTTGATAACTTGGTTATATGTTATACGTTAACAATTTTAAAAACACTTCTAAAATACACATTTCAAGTATTCAAAAATCAACATTATCATTCAAACGCGTGGATGACCCTTTCCATTTTAGTAAAATTTATATAAATTAAAACTCTGTTGATTTATATCTGAGAAATATAAATGCACTCATTCAACAGTTGACGAAATTAGCGTATACCTAATCCTCATAGTTAAAAATAATTTTTATTTGAATGATTTGAGCTGTTATTAATGAAAGTGGTAATCCTGTAAACATCCAGAAGAATACATGCTTTTTAAAGCTGTTGCATTAAAAGATAAAGTAAAAACTTTACCAGATATTTGAAAGGAATCAGAAATTTCATAACTAATAGGTGAAATATTGAGATATACCTTTATTGAATATTATATAAATTCTAAATATTTTGAAAGTACTTGAGTGAAAAATTTTGGGACAATTATTCCCCAAGTAGTTGCTTGCGTCATGTTAAAGAGTTTCACATAAATCTTTATTTGATTACTACACATTAAATGTATATTTTTTGTGTCCATGTAATCTTCTAGATATCCTCAAGTTTTTTTACATACAAAATTTATGATCTATGAAACTTATGAAAGTTATATTACTCATAGATCTATTTTTTTCAGAAAGTATTCAATGCAATAATATTCTTTTTATATATATTTTAAAAAATAACTTGTAAAATTGTAAATTCTCACATGTTTACGTTTTTCTATTAAATTACTTTGTTTTCCTACTAAAAGTAACCGAAATATTTTCTGGCTTCAATAGAATATTTGAAAGTTTTGTCAAAAACATATATCTAAAAAGGATTAAGACAAATTTAAGCAATAAAAATATAACAAAAGAGTGAAATTACATGTTTTGTTAACAAAATCTGGAATAAGCTCCTTAGTCTTCTTCTTTTAAACTTGATCAAAATTTTATAATTTTGTTTGCATCATTCTTAAATATCAATCGTATTTACCAACTTTTCCAAACATATTTAGTCACATTTTTCATGTAATCAATAAAATGGTTGGCATGATTTTTTCATAAATCCCTTACAGACAATTAGACACAAAAGCGAAAAGAATGCTTCGTTTCAAATCCATTCAGTTAAACTAAAATTAATCCCCTCCACTACTAAAGCAAGGCTTATATAAATTTCATTATTCGGTATAAAACTCGTCCTCTTGAGAGAAAATAAAGATTTCCTGTCTTCCAACGACATGAACATTGTTTGACAATATTAAAAGCATATCTTTTGGAAATCCTTTTGCTGCATGAAAACTATTCTAACACCTTATATCCAATTGAAAATGGAACGATAGAAACTGTGCCATCCTTTTCATTTGCAACGACAATTTATTCCGTCAGATATTATCACGAAACGACTTCATTAAGAATGATAAGAGTAAAGTCGTCTGGCTCAACGCTCTTTGGTACCAAGAGCTCTTCCCAAGGTACCTTCCCCTTACATTATTGGCAATAGCTACGAAAGGAAACATCAGCAAAGACATTCGATTGAATATTGGAATAATTTGATAACGTCGTTCTCTACATTTCTAACCTTCCCCAAATATTCCAAAGAGTATATCCACGAGACAGGGTTTGTGTACCTCTATTCCCTTGACATAAATATTAATTCAAAAGACCCTCCCAATAGTGTAACTGTTTTAATTACTTTGCGAATTCATTGTTGTACTTAATTATTCCTGTAGATAAACACCGGTGTGACGTCAGAGCTATAGATGCTTTCAAAATAGTGTGGGCTTTTAAAGAACCCATATTTTCTATTTTAGATAAAAATTGCTTAGAACAAAGCCAATTTTTATTCAGTTAGGCCGACACAATATATTTTTTGCATTAGGATATGTGCGATGAAGCAGTTATTCATTATATGTGCCACTTTATGGTCAAGTATGACTTAATAGTTTTAAATCTAATAACCGAAATTTGCTCTCAATATATATGTGGAAAATGTTATTAAATGTATCTCAGATAAGTGTACCTTTATTAAAAATCGTTTAAAACTAGTTGAGAAACTATACTTAAAATACTTATTAAATAAGAGCTTACAGAATTGTTAGTTAGGAATGTCTGTAATTTCATTTTTTTTCTACCATTCTTATATGAAATTAAGGCACATAATATGCATAATATATATCTTATTAATATGGATATAATCTGTAGTAATATTGGTATTCTTTTATAAATTGAAAAAGTAATTCCCTTATCTTGAAAAAAACATTTAATAAATTTATATAGAAGTATAAAATCGAATGCAAAAATATCATATAAAACCATAAGCAAAATGTTTCAAAAAGTAAGTTAATTGTCTCACAGTAAAAAAAAAATTAATCTTACAATTGTTTTACGGAAATATTTATTTAGTTACATAAGCATTAATAAAATCTATAATGTACTAAATGTAGAAAATATAAAAATAATATTTTTATTAAATCTGAATATTTTTAAAGCGGAAATGTGAAAATTAAAATTAATAAAGTATTATAAAATTGAATTCCAAAGAATTGAACTGGGTCAGTGGATTGTCTGTGATTAAATAAAAAAATTAATATGTATGAACTATATATTAAATATAATTCTTTATACTATAATATATATTGATATAAACAAGATTTCTCAACTGGATTCGAAGATTGAGAAGGTAAACTGGAACTTTGATTGTGTATATAAAAATCGTGCTTTTTTCCTTACGTAAAAAGGAAACAATACTCGTAGCTCATGACGTTTCCGAATTTAACCTCCACATTTTCTACCCGGACTGTAGCTCATCGTGCCTGGATAGTGTTTTTTGCGTAGGTCGTGATCGGCATGATTCTCATGAGAATATAAAATAGATTGGTTCAAAAAAGCTGTACAGAATACCATGTATGATAGCGGCCACCAAAATTAAATTGATGACAGAATAAACATGATGCCAACAAGTCCTCGCGACATAGAGCAACCTCATCTAGTATCTTGAAATATGAACCCAGCTCGTGCGCAGGATGTTAAATAACATGGACACCACGAACCATTGTGCAGACTTCCCTTGGCGCTACAGAAAAGTCAAGCACGCATATAGCGTGGTGTGTTGAATGAGAGTGGTAATGCAGAATCTTCATAATGAGAATCTTTTCAGACATGTTGTTTCAGCAGTCTTGTAGTTTTGTGCAGCCGCATACCTAGATTCAAGGTTACTGTTCATTAACAGGTCTAAAATAACCCAATAAAGAGAGCGATGAAGTCTGTAACACCATGAACTCTTAATAACTATTATTTTTCTTTTGGCGTGAATAGAAAAGGTCATATCTGCAGTGATGCTTTAAATAGTGTCATGTCATATTTCAAGTATATCCAGGGTCTTTTTATTGTACAACATTAATGATAGTCATATACATCTGGGGAAGTATCGATAGGTATAAAAATTTCGAGGTTGCATTTGTCACATTTATAAGGACTCCGCACTTGTGGTACCAATAGGCAAATCCCAAAAGCAGTAATCAACTTTCCAAATTTAAAGTTTATGTTCAATATATTTTACACATATTTGTAATCTCTTCTCTTTGTAGTATCGTATTTTTTTCAATGCAAATATTTGCTCCAAATAGCACAACTTCCATTAATCTTCGAAGATTCTAACCTTCCATCAACTTACGTACCCTAGTTAAAGTATTATATACAGCAGGGGGGGCAGACTTTTCCAGGGTACGGTCTACTTTCAATTTTTTCAAGGTGTTGAGGTCCACACAGTGTTAATGGTGCCCACAAGGGGGAAAGGGTCTATGGGTACGGACCCTCCCCCATAGCCCTTGATTAGCCCCCCCTATATAGTACGTAAAATTTAATTAAGCATTTTTCATTAATATTTTTTATTAATTAATGTTAATTATTTATGCAATTATTTATTTTTTACTGTCTTTTATTCCTGACAATCTACAAATCATAAAAATATGTTAGGCTGCAATTATGTTGTGATACGGGAGTGGTGGACATACGACACTGCCCCCCCCCTTGAATAATTCTTGTGTGCACCACTGCCCAGTAGGTGTAATGCTCGGGAAAAAAGTCTATAATATGTATCATAACTAATAATAAATACGGAATATGGACTTACCTGCACAGTGATAATAAAATAAACTTATACTTTAAAAACCACGTTTAAAACACACACGCACACACAACGCAAAGTACAAATATAATAATAACCATAAATATAAAAATATCAAATATAATGCATTTGTTATGAAAAAATTCAATATACATTAAAAAAGTAAAACATTTTCATCTAAAGTTAGTACTCATAGTAATAGTCACTAGAAGACATAGTCTGCATACTGTCTGTCAATATAGAATATTTCGGTATATATTTACTAACTGCTAATTTTCAAGCGGTCTCCTCAAAATGTCTTGGCGGTCCTCCAGTTGACCGGGATCGACTTAATGCCCACCCCTGATATAAAGAATGAAATTGTAATAACATTTTTTCCTGAAATCATTGTATTTGTACTTCTCAGTACCTGTTACGGCATACACTTCTGTCTGCGATATTTGAATTAAAGTGAATTTTTATGTTATTTTAAATTAATTTCCCCGTAAACTGGATTACAAATAATAATACGTATTTTAATTGATGAGTGTTTTTTTTTGTTTTTTTTTATAAGTACGTAATCCAATTCAATATATACATTACTTCATCCACTTTCTATTTTGCACTTCCTAATTGAAATTCTTGTCATTAATTCTTGTTAAGTTTTTATTTTTTCTGAAATTAAAACATTTTTGATAGTTTTTTTCATTTGCTATATATTTTTGGTACATAATGTGAAACTTTATTAGGAATCATGTTGTTTTATCAGCAGCTCAAGTATAATATTTTGATTTGCAGCTGAAAATACATAGAATACAAGTGTGTAGTCCAGGATTGCAAAAATAAATTGTAAATATTTCCATAATCTTTCCATTCCGTGAATCTGCCCATTGATAGAAAATATTTTTTTTTGTAAATGAAGCATTAGTTGACTCGCCGTGCCACAATATTCGAGATTTAGATAACATACAACAAGCGTAGGCTAATCTCTCCGAGGGCAGTATCAAGTGTCTGTTTGAACTGAAGTCATATCGAATTACAACATGTAAAGGCACAACAGCCTATTGAAGATTACTATTTTGAGTTGCGATCCATAATTGTCTCACTATTTATTCTGTTGCTCTAATTTTGAGGTGACTTTTACCTTTATGTGTATTACATTTCATTAGTATCTAATACTTCCTACGTAACGCACTGTTTTCTTGATCTAGAATGTATAGATAAAAGTGTGTTTGGGTGTGTTTAAATGTATATGTATAGATGAATAATAATTCCATTTTTGGAAAGAATGAAGTCGTGGCAAGAGATATAGCTGAATGGATTTAAAAGGATTTATTGATTTATTTTAAACATAAAGAAAGAGTTTTATGCGAACTTTTTCTGCAATTGCAAATCGACAAAAGACATGGAAAATCCCTCCCTACTTTTAAATTACGAAAAACACAGGGGAAATGTAATAGAAATGTTATTATTACGCGTTCAATGAAGGTAAATGGTTGATATTTTACAAATTATGTAACTGGGTTTAGGAAAAAACTTAGCACCACTCTACTGCAAGAAAAATGCATTGGGAATCTATATTTCATTATTTTTTTATGAATAGAGAATATGAACCAAAACAAAATGTTTAATCTTTTTTTAGCATGGGAAAAGAAATGATGCTGTCGTTTTGAAAAAGGATATTCGTAATTAGGTGTGTAAGCGAGAGAAAAATGTGATATAACGAATCAATTAGCTGTTTCAACAAGCAAGTCATAGCTTCTGGAAGCTCTTACCAAGAGATACAGAAAATATCCACTGACTTAAAAAAAATCATTTGGTCCAATTAATTTCGATGTCAGTTGGTATATTCTTCAATTCCCCAAATCTACTACAACTACTCTTGACAGAGATTAATAATTGAATTAGATGGATTTTTTGTGTGTGTGTTTTTATTATTTATATTTCATACAGTGTGAAAAAAATTTCTACTGATACTGTTTAATTTTTTTTATCTAATGTTGCAAACATAAGGCACTTTACTTAAGTATGAAATTAAAGAAAATTGAAAAATAAGTGATAGAAACACTGCAATGAGAAGCCTTTTCCAGTTCGAATAATTAAGGTGAATAATGCTGTACGTGTAAATTATTATAACTTCTACTTTATAAATCATAATTATATAAGATTTTGCACTTTTTGAACGTGTTCAAGAAATATTTTTATACTAATATTATTCTGAATTTATAAATGCATTTCGAGAACAGATAGCAGGGGAAAAGAAAAGAAAAATTATTTGTCACTTAAAATGAATGTCATATTAAAAATGGTGAGTAATTTATGTTTGTTCACATTCTGTCTCAGTGTTTGTTTTATATAAATAATTTCTGTTTTCTGATTATGTAACATTGAGAGAAAAAATAAGATGTTCCCTTCATAGAAAAATCAAATTATTTTCTTAAAATTTAAGGTTCTAATGTATTATCATACTTAATCTCGAACTCTTCACAAATATTTTTAATCTAAAAAAGAATGATGCATAAAAGAAATAAGCTTCGAAGTAAATAATCCTCTAGTTTTATTTTTAAATTAAATTAGTTGTATTGAATTACACAATAAAATTATGCTCTAACAGGAAATAGTTATTCCTAGTAATTTCAGTTGTGAATTATTCAGAGTCGTATGGTATCTCGGATTTGTAATAAAAAAAACTGCGAGAAACATGTTTACATTGTAAGCTTTTCTTTAATTACATTATATATTTTTTTAAATTGACGAAAATTAAATGCGTTTTAAACAAAATTTGTCGGACATTGTAAATGTCACGTGCTTATGACAGCTTTCAGAGAAATCAAAGGGTTCATTAGATTGACATTCCTTATTGATAAATATAGTTTCTATGTGTATAGTAATCTTTAAACAACTGAACTTATTATGACGATCCTTTACAAAAGTGATTTGTTGGAACACTTAGAAAATTAAACTTGCCTCTTCTAATTATTATTATTATCTGCACAAGTGTATACTTGATTTTATTTCTGTCTTGTACTTTTTTATATATATTTATAGATTATATTCTACATGCAAAACTGTCTTTTCTAATTTGTGCGTAGTAAGGATTGTTTGGATTCATACGTTCTAAATAACTGAGAAAAGTATTTTCTATTTATTTCGCTTTCCCAAGTTTTCCAAGAATTTTTAACAATTCAAGTTAGTTTCATCTTTTAAGATTTTAATTTTTAATGAGTGGTGCTGACCCTTTAAGATTTCGCTTAAATAAGTAATTGTTAACTACCCGAATAACGTGATGTAATTGTAACTTTATCTCCTTGAAACTAAAAGCTCAGTGTATTTAAATTAAGAATTAAATAATTAACTTTATCCTATTATCTGAACCAATCAGAAGAGACGTCTTCGGAAGGCATGCGAGTTTTTGATATTCTAGTCTGCGTTTTGTATAGAAGCCCAGATTCTATAACGAAAATTCCCCCAACGATTCTTGTTTTAAAATGTAACCCAATGCTTCTCAAATTTTCCAAATTCGCGACCCAATGTTCAGTCATAATTTTCCCTCATAGAATAAAAATTGTTTTGAATGTAATAATAATGTACTTTGATGCTCAGCTACAATGCACTTTTAATTCTAAACTGCACAGATTATTAAGGTATCTATTACATTTTGTATGTTACATGTCCATGAAAGTCACTAGTAAATACTAGACATGTTTTTAGTTTAGTATTGATAAATTAATTATCGAATACTTTTTTCCGGAACTTATACATTTATAAGTATCTTATATAATGCGAATATTTATTTTTATTCTTATCATGTCATAATGTATTCTGTTTTGCTTCCCTGCAGTAAATTGATAATTATTTTTAATCTTTTATTTCGGAATTTTCGATATGCTCCCTCCCCTTCACGGAAAATTATTACGCACTCCCTAGGGGTCCCCATCCTCCACCAATTCAAAAATCGAAATTATTTGCTAGTTTATTTTAACTTTTTACAATGGTATATATTTCACCTCTATTTGGAGACATCCTACTTGCAACTCAATTTGAAACCCTGTCTTCACTCTCCAGTATTTTAATTCAAGAAAAAATTTAACTATCGTTTCTTTTAAGTGAAACAAACAGCTATTGATGACAAAAAAACTTCAGAAAACATTTAACCCGCACAAAAATTGTTCTAACATCTTACAACAAATCTAATATGACTAAATAGGGATCGTGGTATCCTTTTCATTTGGATAGACAAGGGGTATACTGTCAGATAGAATCAAGTAACAACTGCATTGAGAATAATAAGAAAGCTCTTTGACATTATACATAATTCTTCCTCTCTTTTAAGATACTTACCCTTTCTTCTATCAGTAAGAACTACTGAAGAGGACATAATCAAAGATATTCCTTTGAATATTTCGAGTAATTTAATAATATCGTACTTCATTTATAACGTGCTTCCCATATTCCAAAAGGAATTTCTTCTTCTATTTCCCAATAATTTTAAATCCTCAACCATTTAATTACGTTGCGAATTTCTGGGTCGAGTTTATTTTTTTCATAATATATACTGGCAGCACTTGATATTGCAACTGGAACCATGTTGCCTTTTAAAATATACACGCATTTTACTTTCTTATATGACTTATAACATCAACGAACATAAATTTCTGGAAATGATTTATAATTGCAATGGAATAATGTAATTTTTAACAAATATACGCTTAATCCTAAACAAAACTTTCTGACACAGATATACAGTTATAGTTTCAATAAAATCGGGCTGCTATAACAGTTTTATACTTATATAGAGGTAATGTTATCTATTTTGAAACAAATAAATTTCTGTGTATCTTCCTTAAAAATTATTTTATTATAGTCAAATAATTTAAACCACTCGTCACACAACCATACCACGAGCTCTCGTTGTTCCCTTTCTCAGAATATTTTAGTGCACATATGTACTGTTTCGGGAATTTGGTTTTTTTAATAAAGATGCTCTGTGTGTGCAAAAAAAACTGTTATTAATTGTTATGGATAAAAAAAGTAGCATGTGTCACACCATTTCGGAATTTTAACTAAAGAGTTGTCTTTTGAAATGACTTACTAAAGGTTAGTATGTTATTTTTTTAAGTGGAGTCAAAAGTTAGGTGATATAATATTCTAAAATCCTGACTTGAACAAACTACGTTGACTTTAATTAAACCAGTACAGCCTTTTATTCGATTTGGGACTATATTTAATAATGATGATATGTATGATCACGTTAACGAAAAAAATCACTGTTAAATTGTGAAATTTGTGGTCATAGTAACTAAAAAAATGATGGAGGGTTCCAATTTTCCACATTTTTAAAAATATGCTTGTCGTCACTTAACCGAGTGACATGAAAGTTTTTTCTATTTTTTTTCTCTGAATAGATAAGGCTTCTCCCTCAATCTGAGCCCTTTTAATTTGAGATTCGGTACATCATGTGTATAGCAAAAGATTTTATTTAAATAAATTTATAACAATTATAAAAATATTAAATCATTCTCCCCTAAGAAATATTTTAACATTCCTATTCTTTCAAGTGATCCAATGGCAAATTCCTGCTCTCTCTTTAAATAAAAACCCTTTAAGTGGCTAATAAATTAATCTGAATGATTTAGGTATAAAGGCTCTTTACTTCAATATGTAAAACCTTTTGTCTTGTCTAACTACTGATGACACAACTGGAATGTTTTAATGCCCATGAAAGCGAAGTTAGAAAACTAAAATAAACCTACTAAAAATGCATCTTTAAAATTTAGAAATGTTGAACAATCTCCCTTTAATCCTCAAGCCGGTGGGAATGCAGATATTTGTCGATATAGATCATTAAATTGCAATAAACTATAATCTTTGTAAGAGATTATGAACTCATACCCATTATACTTTCAAATATTTCAATAAAGATTATGTATTTGAATCTGCATATGTTGCATTTCCTTGCAAATTGATGTTTGAATAAATCGTCAGTGCTCAAAAATAAGTTAGAATTTTAGCTTTTATAGCAGAGAGAGAGTTACTGAAATAATTTAACTTTATATAATGAAGTAAAGTTTTAAGAAAAAAATATATATTCAGTTATCTAAGCTTTTTTCATTTAAATACATTTTAATAACAGAATTAGGTGCATTTTCATTTGTTTTTGTAACTTGATAAAGATAAGTGTTATTCAATAACGCCTTTTGACTGATAACTGAATCATTAAAAATAAGATTCAAACTTTGTTAGGAATGTATATAAATAAGCGTTTCTCAAACTGTGTGGGGGGGGGGGTGCTAACTCTACGAGGGGAGCGCGAGCATACTGAAAAGTTGAAAACTAAAGAGTATTTAAGGAAATTACTAAGTTACTGAAACAAATAAAATACCTTCTGACATAATAAAAATAAAAGACACATTTACTCTGACATAATGCACTTATAAATGTAACAGTACTGCACAACGTATTTTATAATTAATTTAGCAATACTAAGTTAAGAACAAGTTAAATAATTATCAGGGACTCCAAGATCTTATCATATACAAGGGTATTTTCAAAAATTAGCACTTATCTTGATAATTTGTACGATTTATAATTAATCCCTTTACTGCCGATTAAAAGTTACACAATTCCCTCCCCAATGCCACGTTTTTCCAAGTAGGCATGCGTATTTGATGTATTTGGGGGGGAGGAAAGAAAAAGTTTAAAAAAACAAATCCTCTGAAACAAGTAAATCCTTCGCAAACACTGTGCCAAGTCATTTTTATTACATTCCATTGCCTTCGGAATAGTTTTATGAATAGCAGTGCACAGAAAAGATCTACTTCAGAAAGACGCATACATAGGTTCAGGGTAAATAACACTTTTGCTGAACAAGACGTTTATTTACGCCCTTAAGAGGTTTCAGTCGTATTGTAGTTTTAGTATCAAAGTATAGTATTATTGAATTCAATACATTGTTATTGTAAGGGGGGGCGCGATGAAAGTTATGATTGAATATTGGATCGCAAAATATTGGAAGTTTGAGAAGCACTGATGTAAGTATATTAATTATTACTTTTTTGTGCCCTTTTGAATAGGGTTGCGTTTAAATCTCTGGCTTCAGTTTTATGTCTGTATTGGCTATTTATACTCTGTAATAATCTTGCTGTAGTAGTCTGAGAATAAGATTAAATTCAACTAACGCTTTTCTAGTTTGGATCTTTGGAATTGTACTTTATTCATAGCTATAAGGCTGGTACTATACTAAGATATCCCCGTAAGTATGACTCAGTATGCAATTTGCGCATAAGAAATCAATGCAATTCGAATAAATCTATTTGAAATGCTGATATATTTATTCTAAATTTTTAGCCTATGTGTTTTTCTTTTAATTTTTATAAGGTAAGAATCTATCTCAATTCTACAAATACTCTCTATTAATTTAATTATTGTTGAAATCCCTTATTACATAAAAATCGCTTATATGTTAGTTTCCATAATCTTCTGGTTTATGTACGAGCTTTATTTTCTAAATATAGAGAAAATTCGATTGATACCTAATATTTTTTATAAAATACTACACATTACAAATAAATGATTACGTTATAGATGTTAAAAACTTCTTAATCTTCTTCTGTTCTATTGTTTGATTTAAATGTATTTATAGCATTATTTTAAATTCCCCGTTATTTAATTTTCAAATAATGTAGCTTTGTGTGTGTGTGTGTGTGTGTGTGTGTGTGTGTGTGTGTGTGTGTGGTGTGTGTGTGTGTGTGTGTGTGTGTGCGTGTGTGCGCATCTTAAGCGGTATGAGATTGGTGTATCTCCTTACTAACATCGATCATAAAAACTAACGAAGACAATTGGTGCTGGAAAGATTTTTAATTATGGTTAAGTGGCAATGGCAACATCTGATCTGGCACCCCACTCTAATAATTTCCACACCACATTAACGTGGAAAACTAAGTATCATGCCTTAAGATTTATTAAAACTATATACTGCAGTTCCAATATACATATACTTGAAAGTAAAGTGATATATGGATGGATACAAATGCATGTAGTTACGAATTTAAACGTTTAAAAAATGTACAAAAAATCTACGCAATTAACAAACAGTCTCTTTTTCAGTAAATCGCATTTTATCTTGGAACTCTTTATTAATTACAGTAAATTTTTTAACAAGGGAAAAATTACAACACATAAAATTCACAATGACACATATATTTTATGCTCACAGAGCAATACAGATTCAAAGTCCCAATATTGCTTTATGCCAGTGAAATGCACAATTGCTTCCCAGCTTTATCTACAATGTTGCTTCCCTACATCATCTTATATAAGGTGTAAAGAACCTTGTAAGAACTTTTGTGGTCTCATAGTCAGACAATGAGCTTTTAGCTTACTGGTCTTTTGAAACAATATTTATTCAGTCGTCATATTTAGTAACCAAATTTGTCATCCAAAGTCCATTCTTATGAATTTGGTATTTTTAAAAGGTAATTTCCCTCGACCCACAAAGGATTATTCCAAACGCTATAACCTTTTTTTAAAGCTATAACAGCAACACATTAATTTCACAGAAAACATTTTATTGAAAAGTTGTACTATAACAGAAGTTCGAAAGTGCATTGACTTCTTATGAGAAAACATAAAAATTTCGGTTTTAAAGACACCCGTTCCTCTTCAGTTGAAAACCTCATAGCTCGAATATCTGTAGCTGCCGAGAGGACACATGGCATGCAAAGAATGTTCCAGAACATAAGGAATTCAATGCAGTCCCGCTGTAAGGCCTGCCAGACGACTTCTGGCTGTAACTTCGAACACCATTTATAGTACAATCTTTCAATAAAATGATTTATATCCCATTTATGTGTTGCTCTGTTCTTTTTCTCAGCTACTATGCATCACATCTCACAACTACAGTATTTGTGACGCTATATCCCAATGCGATTCTGAGTCGTCTCTGTAACTCCTATATATATAGAATTAAATTGATATCTACTCAAAATTCTCGTATGCCGTTTACTATTAACATCTAATTCATAAAACCTAACGCCTTATTTCGAAACGCGCGCGTGTCTCAATTTATCTTTTTCTAAAACATTAAAAATCCTTTTGTTGGTATATTTATTACTGATTCTTTAGACCTTGCATTTTTGGTAGATTTATTGATGATTCAAAGAAATACAAGATCATTAATTATTTTCCTGCGCCTTTCAAACCGGGATTTAATATTCCTCAAAAAGTGTTGTCATTTCTATAAATAACCAATTATTCTCTTCACCTAAACACATCACCATATTTTTATAATGGTTCTTCCCTGTATATAAAAACGATATTTGAAAAATTCCCTATCTTCCTCTTGCTTTTGTCTTCACCATGTAGGTCTTGCGTCTCTTGCTCGTGTCTTTGTATTCGTCAAAATGTAAATTAAGTTTGTATTTTTGAACTGGGTGCTTTCTGTGTTTAAGATGTTTATGCGTGTATGTCTCTACATGTACAATTAACAGGATTAATAATGAACACCGTACTGCCTAGTAATTGCATTATCAACAAATAAATAATGATTAATGAAGAAATCCTTATCACTCGACACGCCCTGTCATTTTGTTATAGTATTCATTACCAATGGTGACGATTATTTCATATATATGTATATATATATTCAGTAACACAGCCATTGAGGATGTGTGTCGTTTCTTTACAAAACTTTGCATTAGGGTTTTACTTGGATCTAACTTAATCGAGCAAAATAAGGTTTTGCAGCCCCGGGATCCCGGTGGTTTCTTCAAATACCGGGATCCCGGGATTAAAATAACTAATCCGGGATTTAATTTTTATCTGAATTATATTTTGAATTTTTTGTCAAAGTATTGTGATTCTGGTATTACATTTAATGTATCTTATTTACTTATTTTGTACTGTATACGTTTAATGTCAGTTTTCTTATGTGTTGTACCTCGAAGGGTTCGAGGAGGGTGTGTATGTTGAACCGTGAAATTTGATATGTTTCCTCTTATTTCCTTCTGTAACTTTCTCCCCATCGCGAGTGGGGTCAGAAAATGGACCCCCCCCCCCCACACACAGGATGTTCGGTGTCAGCTAACTAAAAGGGGACAGAGGCATTTAGAATTTTTGGAAAATATCTAGCTACAAGAGATTTTTTTTTTTTTTTTTTTTTTTTACTTTTCTGAATCTGCTCTCATTTTCGGAGCTTACACTGATTTTGAAATTATTTTTCTCAATCACTTAATGCAATCTATTATTTTTAAAATCTTATATTTATAATTTTTTTAAAGTTTATTATATATGTTTAGTATTATTAATTAACAAAGAGCAAGAGTCATAATGTTACAGCCACGCAAAATCCTAACGATGAGAGGTTAAAGCTCGAAAAAGCTAGGCACTCTGGCCATCCACACAACGAATTATATTTTACACTTCAGTGAAGTTACTTGAGATTCAAATAAATTGTTGTAATCTCTACCATCAGCAAACTCATTTTGGAATAAATTGGCCTACTGAAGTTAGTCCAAATCAATCGTTTACATTTAGTTCGTATGGAAAAGCAACAAGTAATTCTGCTTTTAATTTTGAAATTAATACTGTAGACCTCCTGTAAGATACACTTTGAATAAGGCACAATTAATGTTGGTACATGTCACTTTGAATATGGACCTTATGTATTTACCTCTCATTTAAGGAAATTCTATTTAAGTTAGGGTTTGGCATTCCCGTGATGCCAGTGTTCCTTCAAATTCTGGGACTTAATTTTTGGGCGAATTATGTTTTGAAATTTTCTTCTCATTAAAATTTATATAGAGAGCTTCCACTTCCAAAACGAGACATTGCGCAATATTCATTGCTATTCCTGAGTAATAAAAAAATGGGACTCATTTCTTGATGTGTTTATAATGAATTTGATTTTTCTTTTCGAATCATCAGTCAGGGATCATTTTCTGAACTATCAATTTAATATAAAATATGTGTTTTTTCTAGATTTCTCTCTCTCTCTTTATATATCAAGAGATAAATTGAGAGTAATATTATTTTGTTATTATAAGAAAATTCTTCTAAGCTGTTTGGAACATCGAAAAGGTATTGTTTCAAATTTCGTTCTGAATATTTAAAGTTTGTGAATTAGCTCATTTATAGGTGAGTTATTCAATGTTTTCTTCTTCTTTTGATATACAGAGAGATAAATTTAGTAATATTATTTTGTTATCATTATAAATATATTTTCAAATTAGATTGCATGTATTAATATTTAACTATTGTTAAAATATTTCGAAAAAATATTTTTGAAGAAGCTAGAAAACAGAACATTATTGGACTGTGAAATATACTATGTATTTATTATTATTATTTTAAAAAATTGAAGTCTGTTTTTTGTAGTATTTTTATTAGAGTTAATTTTAGTGTTATTATGATTAATTTCTGGTGTTACATGTTAGTAAGATTTATAAAAGAAAGTATATATTTTTTCTATGGGAATTGTATAAGTAGAAAAACTTTTTATATTAAAATTTATGTAAATCCATTCTATCATTTGTACGTGCTGTGTACAGATATATCTGAGTTTGTCGAAAAAAGATTCAGTTCTGACTTTATAATTTTAATATTAAAAAAATCTACTTCTTTAGAATATTTTACCATGCAGTTATCAATTCTAAATATAATAAACATAAGCAATAGTGTTTCAATGAAAATAAAAAAATAGGTGCTTTTTATTCTGTTTTAAATTTACAATAAGATTTTGGAAAATCTCAAACATATCGATTTTTAATTCAAATGGGTCAATTTTTAATGAATTCAAATTGTACTATTTTTAGTGCATTCAAATTGTACTATTTTTAGTGAATTCATTATGTGCTATTTTTTTATTTGTTTTTTTTATAATGAATTAAGTTTTGTTTTGGTTTGTTTCAATAAATAATAATATTAAACCAATTTTTTAATAATGTTTTCAGTTTCTGTATGTAATTTCAATCATGCTAATGTGCAAGTATTTTTCATAAATAGTTCAGTTCTTATCCCGGGACCAAACCCGGGATTTAGATAATGTAATCCCGAAATCCCGGTATTGAAAATAGAGCACGGATTGCAAACTCTACTTTGCATGTAACATTTTTAGTCACCATGATGACTATTTAATTATATTTTCATATATATTCTAGGATTATTTTTTCACATTTGATCTTACCTTAAAATGTATCTACAAACAATAAAGCATGAATTTATATTTTTATAGCAAAATATCTTTAAAAGAAGCAAATGTAAGAAAATATGCTAATTAAAAGTATTTTGCATCATATTTTATTGTAAATTGTACTAACTCTATAAATTAGCTTCATAAGTAATAAAAATCAAATTTTCCAATAAATTAAAAAAATTTTCTTTCAATATCTTTTAGGAAGAATTCAGTATATTTTGAAATCATCGGGCAATTTCGACTAACTTAAGAGATTTTACAGATAACAATACGTAATGATGAGTTATTCGATTAGATTCGTACATACATTCACTAATCAAGGAAAAACTATTTTAGAAATTAATGCCTACACACACAAACTATTTCTCATCGCTAACTCCAAACCATGAATGGAGATTTCCTAAAATTACGGAACTCGAAGTTTTCTTATTATATTTCAGAACCAGCTCGCTTTTACATGAGCTACATCCTTTCCTACACAATAGAATAACGTCATGAGTCGAGATAAAAGCTAAAAATGTTAATCAGAGAAGAATGTGAGAGAAAGATAAAATAAATTAAGGTGGCAGCAATAAACAGTTTTCTCTGTAGCTTTAATTGAAATGGCCTTCATAATTTTGTGCAGGTATTTCTGCAAGCATCCATCTGCCTTTTGTATCATTTCCTCATTCAAAATCTCCCAATTAACATTTCGGCGGATATCCTACTAGACAATAGTAAATTCGCGTACGTTGTCGTCAACAAAAACAATTAGGAACCGGATTACTTTAGCTCTGGTATTTACTTAATGTATAGCATTTCGCTCTGTTTAATATGTACAGCTCAAAAATCATACATAAAATGGTGGCAGTAAGACTTTTTTTTTAAAAAACAAATTAATAAGAAGAAAAAATATAAATTTTAATATAAAAATAATACTTTTAATAAAACCTCTGACAATAAAGTTCAGTGAAGGAAGTCAAAATTGCTGATCTGGCAACACTGGCGAAATAAAACGCTGCACATGCGTAGTGGCAGATGCTGGACATCTGCCTGCACCGTTGTTCAGATGAGCGTCATTTGTGTTCTGTGTAAGACTTGTTTTAAAAAGTGCTTGTTTAGTGCGTTTGTTCTTAACTGAGAACAGGAAAATGAACGATCAAAAGATCAATTTAAAACTTTGATTTAAGCTTGTCAAGACACTGACAGAAACTTATTTGATGCTGTTACGCGTTTATGAAGATCAATCACTGTCTATGAAGTGTTTTTATGAGTAATTTGCCCGTTTTTGAGAAGACCGGGAAAGTGTTTCTAGCAACCCCCGTAGCAAAAGATCGGGGACCTCCGTCAGAGACGAAAACATTGGAAAAGTGAGTAAATTAACCACGGAAGGTCGTCGATTAACTGTGCGCATGATAGCTGGGTGATAAATGCTGCAAAGTACATTGAAATCTTGAACCGTTTCACGAAACGTCTACGCAGGTTACGACCCCAGAAAGCACGAGGTTTATGTTTTTTTGTTCACGACAATGCCGGCTATCACACAACCAATATCGTCAAACATTTCCAGGCAAAAAAAAAAAAAGTGGTGCAAATTGAACATTCACCATTCTCGCCAGATCTCAATCCTCCAGACTTTTTTTCCTATTCCCAAGACTCAAAGTCGCTTTGAAAGAAAAGCAATTTGACGATTTTTTTGACATCCAACGAAACATGACGAGGCTTTTGAACTCCATCTCAAAAGAAGACTTCTTGCAAAGTTTCCAGGACATGTATGTCAGATCTCAGCGGTTAATAGTTATCAAAGGTGACTATTTTTAAGGAAATTAAGGCAACTTTCTTTAATATTACATCTATATTAGCTTTTCAGGACAATTCACCGAGCTTTATATTGTCAGAGGTTGTATATAACAAAATAAAACTTCTAACCAAAGTTATGTTTATTATTATATTATATGCATAATACATATGTCGAGTAGTTTAAATATTGTATTTTAATTCCTCTGATGAAGAAATTTATTGGGAATAAAATATTTTTAAAAAATCAACAATCATTTAAGATAAGAATAACGAAAATTTTAATTGTTTTATTTTATATATATATATATATTATTTTCTTTTATTTTTTTAATTATAATTTTTTTGTAAATTTACACCGTATTTATTTTTTTATTGTTTTATTAAATATATGTATGAATATTTCTTAGCAAAAAAAGAATATCTGTTATACGAGTACAATATCCCTCTAAATTTGATTCATTTGGTATGAAAATTTATTGAATAAGCATCTTATCAAAAATACATTACCTTTAAATTGCCTTATAAATTACCTTTTGTCTTAAAAAGAAAATTCCCTAATGATTTCTTATTCAAAAAATGTGGGACTAATTTTTTTTTTTTATTTTTTTATTATTAAATTATCATTTTCTTCTGAGATATATTTATTTCTAGTTTATGAAAGTTTCATTTCAAAATTTATCTACATCATAGAAAAGTGAATTCTCATAATTAATTAAATACAGTTAAACATTTTAAAAATTATTATTTTCCCAGAAAAACAAAAAAAAAAAAAAAATGAGATTCCAAAACAGAATGCAAAAACACTTTTAATTCAAATCATTCTGTATTATTTTTCTATGATAATCTAAATTACAAAATGCTACCAACAATTATAAATTTTACATTTATATGAAAGGACACACACACACATATACACTTGAAAGTTCAAAAATATCGTCAAATAAAACAAATAACATAGCTTGTTTACAGAAAATGTTTTGTTTAAAGAATAATGGTCTTTATTCATAATTTAATCAGGAGCATATCACTATAAAATTTAAATTTAAGAAAAGGAAACGAGAAACTTAAAATTTATTTCAGAATATTAAAATATATAACTGTTCTCTTGAAGTAGTATGCAAGATATTTTAAATATTTTATTTAATGTTGTATGATTTTGCGGCATGTAAAAAATCTCTTGATTGCTTGTTTGGCTATGGTGCTCTTGGCAAAATTAATTTCTATTACTGTTCTGCATCATCAGAGCTCAGGTGCCTCCGTCCCTCTGGACCGGTGATTAGTGTACCATCTGTATGGTGCAGCACTAAAAAGTGGTGCCAACTCCCGGGAAATGTACTAGGTCTGCAATCATAAAATACCAATTCGCAGCCCATTTAAAAAATCCAATATACAGGATAACATGAAAAGTTAATTTTACGGCAATTTCTCTCGTCATTTTTCTATAACAAAACATTTAAACTAATTTTCTTATTCTCACTGTAACAAAAAAAATTTGTCTTGATGTAAAATTACAATTAAATTCTTAGTAAATGTATATTGAAAATTTTTAGTCGCACCATATATGAGAAATGTTAAATTCAAGAATGTTGTAAAAATGCTTCGTTTCTTATCCGATACAAACATAAATCAATTAATGTAAATACTATTCATTTTATGATCCTTCGATTTATTTCGTTTCATCACTTCAAAATTCAAATTAAGTAACTAAAATTTCAGATATATTTCTAATTATAGTATATTCAAATGTGTAACCGAACATACTAACTGCATTAATGGTAAAACTACATCTTTAAACTCATGGAATAAAATGATATAATTAGATTTCCAAAATGAAATCAAAAGACGTTCATTTGCTTAAAATAATATCAATGTTTTACGAGCTCTTATCTCTGTCAGTTTATCAATTTCACCTAAACATTCGAGTACATCTGAAGATAAAAAGAAAAGGCAAAAACTTCTAACTTTTCCCAACTAATTTAAATATAACTGTTGACTACTTTAACAATTTAGTTTCAATGCATTTTGCTTTTTTTTAGATTTCTACTCAAATGTGTTATTTTTATTTTATTCAACCTGGCATCTTTTTTTCCAGATCGCTGGAATCCCATCAGTTTGGGTAAAAAGTATCTCCCTTCGCTTACACAAGAATCCTCATTGCGATGTTGCAAGCTAAAGTTGAACGCAGCGATATTTTTTCCTCTGACAAATCGGCGGACCATTATCAATCATGTTTTAGTCCAAGTATATCTTCCTTTATTCTCTAACAATCAGTCAACTTGTAGGAGAATTGTATTGGGTCCTTGTTTTCGTCTATAAAAATTTATTTTTCTATCCAAGATTTTCTGAGAGAAACTGGATGTTTTTCGTGTAGTAACAAATTCACTTTTCAGGCATTGGCTTACAAAATATAATATTTCAAATAACTGATGGCATGTTCTTTTCTATGAGTTTTTAATTAAACTGTTTCTCTTCTTTTCTTTTAAAAAATATTCACTTCTACTCTTTCAATTTATGTTACGTCATTATGTGTCATTAGAATTTTATTATAAATAGTTGTACCTCACCAGAGATTTTCTGAGTATTTGGGATTTGTTTCATTTCGGATCAATGGTTTAAAAACAATTTTATATTTTTGAGTTAAGATTATGTTTTTCTGTTTATTTTTTAATTCTTAAACAGAATTATGAGTTTAGTTTATTTTTCAAAAGACGAGAATTTCAATATATGAAGGAAAACCCACACAAATAAAGAAAAAAAATAGAATAACGAGAAAATTTTGTTCAAGAAAAAATCAGGTTAAGCTGTGTGCATTGAGAATATAAAAAATTTACGTCTCTTTTATTATTATTCGAATTTGGTTGATATATTATATTTTTTCTATCGTATATGTTGAATTTTTAGTATAAAAATAATCGTTAAGTCATTATTCATCTTTCAAAATAAACATGTTTTAAACATATCACTCTAATATAAATTTTAAAACAAAAAAAAAGTCATAAAACAAATCCAATTCTTTAAAGCAAAACACTATTAATATATAATGTAACTCAATCCTAAAATACATTAAATTCATAAATGAATGCGTTTTAGAATATCTTAAACATAAGAAAAAAAATGTAAAATGTTGTAAACAAGTTTCAAAAAGAACGGAATAAAATAGATTAAATTATATTACTTTTATGTATTTCAATCATGCTATGATATCAAATGAATTCTGTTATTCGTGTTTTGTTCATACTTACAAATAACTATAAAGCAAAGAAATTTACTTGAAAAAGCATTAATCTCAATTTTTAATTGTCTTCTAGTTTTCACTTGCAGTTTGAATTACACATAAATTTTCTTCAATTAAGAATCAGCAACACTAAATTATCTTGCAATTTTTTTTTTATCAAGAAGTTTTCTTTTTTCCTAAAGAAACTACCAATAACTTTGTTACTATACGCTATATTTAACAGATTATGAGACGATTTTGAGCAAGGTAGAATAATTTCAAATCGTATTCAAACCGATTTCGTGCTTTATGTGAGGAGGATTATGAGAGCGTCTGTATAAAAATGTTAACTTACCTACCGACGTCAATGTTTTTTCGGAAAGCACATCAGCTATAATTAGCTTTCACCGACCAAATTGCATGAATGCGAGACAAAAACGTCAGCAACTGCTCAACAGCATTACTATCCAAAGCATAAGGCATTGTAACTTCTTCCAAATTATTAGAGGTATTCTTTCCCTTTGATTGTTTCATGAGTTATTACTAGAGGCAAAGATATGTAAATTGTGTCATTCGCAATATTACCATTTGACTATCCAACTAAATTGTATTGGAGTTGAAAAGGGTTCATATAGGTTACGATCATCTATGTCAGCATTTAGATAAAAAATGACCATTGTTTTAAGTTGATCCTCCACCAACTTTGAAGCAGATAAAGACCCTATTTATGAAGTGTTGCGATGACTGCACCACCGCTCTTTGACTAAGATCTACAGGAGTATACTGTCAATACTTCTACTGTGACGCTTAGCTTTACTATCTAATATGTCACAGCACAGACTCCCTTTCTTAACCCTGAATACAATAACTTTAGTACGACATTGTGGCCTATTTATGTGATAATTAAATGTTTATTATTTCCTAGGGGTGATCTTTCATTATCATAATAATAAGTAGGCTTGCTTTTCAATTGAGTCTGTGATCTCTTATTTTTTATTTGACTAAAAAGTCATAGCATATCAAATCACCACAAGAAATCGATTTAGAAAAATTTTGGGTGGGATTTACGAAAAACTCTCCCGCAGATGAAAATTAGTAGCTCCTAGTATTTGATCAAGTAACTCTTAATGTATGTTTATATATTTATGTATATATATTTTAGAGGTTAGCATAAAATTTAAATTATTATTAAACATATTCAAAGGAAATAATTCCTTTTTTTTTTGTTATTTTCTTAGCCACATCCAGCCCATTGTTCCATCACTTGAATTGTGACATTTATAATTTTTTTTTAAGTTCCGAGAAGAAAAAATCACCCGGGCGAGATCATAAGTGGGCACATGAGACAAAATTTCAAACCATTCTGGTATGATTTCTGGACAAACCTCGAGATGAATGAACTGTTAAGTCACAAAATATGATGAAATTATATATTTCAGTATTTTCTAAGGTAAAACAGTGTTAATATGAATTACATTTCTTAAGCGAATTAAATGCGTGTAGCTTTTTAGAGCTATTGGGGGGATTTTAACTTATGCTGTGAAATTAATCAAACAATTAATATTACCAGCCTATGAAGTGCATGAAGTATAATAGAGTTGATGTGTCAAACGATTTTTTAGGGGGTTCTTTATCTAGATAAAGGAAATTGACTATTTGATGATGTGTAAAAGATTTAAAATATAATATACTATATAAAAAATAATATAATGTATATAATGTACTATGAAAAAAATTTATTTAAATATAATATTTTCATTTCATTTTAAATGCTATAATTTATATTTTATGCAATTTATTACGTACATAAGTGACTTGGTATACTCTAACAAATCAATTTTTATAAAAAAAGACAAATTTTGGATGGAATGAAGATTTTGTTGAAAGAGAGAAAAATAGACAAACAACATAAAAATATATCCAAGAGTAAACATGAATCGCGCTCGGAATATAGGCACGATACAATCTTTAGAACGACAAAACGACTCGGCAATCAACAAAACTTCTTCAGTTATACAGTCGTAAAAAGAACTCGCATGTATCACTGCTCGATATTTCCGGACAGAAACCCAAGCGAGAGAATTTGCATATAAATAATGTTTTTGTTTGGAAAAGAACCGTTAGAAAAAAAATTGATTTAAGGAAATTAAACAAGGCATTTTTTTCTTCTATTTTTCTGCATCAAGTAGAATAAAACAAAGGAAAATAATTATTGCTTAAAAAATATGTTTTTCTAAAAACAGATGGAAGAAATAATATTTCACCGAATTCAGACTTAATCATCGAGAAAAATAGTTGATTTAGAACCTCCAGATTTGATACACTCATAATTCCTGCCAGTCTCAAACAAGAAATACTAGTAAGAAAATGATTTCTAGAGCTAAAGCGAATAATTAGCTTTTTATGGGAAATTATTGTAAATATATTACAGAAAATAGGAGAAAAAGATTTTAACTCACTTGAAAGGGCTATCAAATCGTTCATTTAAAGCAAAACATATTTTACTATAAAACGCATATTTTTGTTATTAAAAAATTTAGAAGGAAAATTAATTGTATGTTTAAGATATTGCAACTAGGGTACTGGTTTAAAAATTAGGAAATTATATTGAAATTAGTTTTTTGTGCAGCACTTTAATTAATTTTTTCAAAGAGTTTATCTCCATTTTTGAAGTATCTACTCCCAAGCATTAGCATCTATGTTAAGTCACATTTAAAAGGGTTCACCCATGTGATGGGTTCAAAAAATCCATAAATTAATTCTTTAACATGTCTGGAATACGGTGGTAAAGTGATTTCTTAAAATCCAATGTCATTACAAACAAGCAAGTGTTAGAAAAGCAGCTGTTCGAAGCGCTGAGTTGGCAATAGAAAATTGGGCCTATTGTATACAGTCGACTTGATACCATTAATTCATCTATGCAAATATTTGTTCATACAAGTATGTAGAGATTTAAAAGGAAATATCTATAGTTATTGAATTTTTCCTCGAACTTGTTTTAGTCTTCGCCACCAGGCATCGCCGATTGAGGGTAAGTTAAGATTTTTATTGTTTCAATCGGACTTGAAACTTTAAAAGCGTTTTCTCACAACTGTGTTTTTCAAACTTTCCTGCATCAAATCTTAAGAACGTTTTGTCCAAAAGACTTTAAATTTTTAGGGTAGACTCAAAACATATATACGCACCAAATGGACTGCCAAAATTTAAAATATTTCTATTTTTTATAACAAAAAATCCATGAAATTCGAAACTTTTTCTTCGGAGGTCCACCAAAAAATCCATTATTGATATTTTCAATTCAGTGTTGTCCATTCGGTGCAGTAAGCTTATGGATTTAAATGCCATTATTTTTTTTTTTATTTCAGATAAGCCAATCAACTGGAATCGTGGAGGAAGTGAGCGTCTATTTTTTCGAGTCGAGTGTGTTCAGAGCGCTATAACTCACGTTCTATTGGATATTCTTAGCTAAACATTTATATACATACACTTAAAATACATATAAATAAATTATAAAAAGCCTAAAGTTCTATCTTTTTACTGGTCGTCAAAAATAATTCTCTAAAAATGCTTTAAAAACTTGCCTTCATATGGGTAAACACCTTAAACAAATGATTTCTGAGAGGTACTCTTCACCTTCTGAGAAAGAGTAGTGAACATGTAGCTGGTCACTAGCAGGAAGACTGGATGACATCTTTAATCTCATAAGTTTTGTAGACAAGGTCAGTACTTGACCTTACGGATTTCCAAACCTCAAACAAACCTGCACCAGAGATCGCTTATAACTGCATATGGTTTTTTTTCCCAACTGAAACTTTAGGAAATCAATAGCTAAAATTACTATTTCAATTACATTTATTTGATACAGTTTATTATATCGCCTGATATTTAAAGAGGGGTTGCAAGAGTATTGTATAATATCTGTCTCTTCCCTGGTAAATTTATTTATAAGTGTGCAGTTAGTACTTTACATGGTGACTGGTAGACAAGTCAACAGAAATAGCCTGATAGCTAGTTGATTTTTCATAATCAACCAAGCCCATTTCCCTTTTTTACCTCCTCTGCTGTGTAGTCTTTCAAAACACATAAATGTCAATCACTTGACCAAATTCTCTTGCTTTCAGGCAATGGAATATAAATTGCGTTTCTCATTTATTTTCTGAACTGCAAAGATCCCCAAGGTTCAGTATATGAACGAACAGTAAATTATTATTTCGTCATTTTCAAGTGACATATGGTAGTATCAGAAATTGACAAAAAAAAAGGGGGGGTGAATATAGCGTAACTGAAAGTCCCGTTATGAACAATTTATTCTCTCAACTATTTTTCTCCTTAGGTTTATTGTTAGTTTGCATTTCAGATTGGAAATTAAACACTCAATAGAAATGTCTTTCATTAACACTAGACAGCCCGGGATTTCAATTACCCTTAAATGTCCACCGGTGTCGTTTCGACACCGCGACATAAAATATATAAAATAATTGTAATAGCTAAACAATTACTGGACTACTGTACTGTTCAGCAGGATTTTGGTTTAAGACTTTTTAATATTATTTCATGTAATTATCGTACATTATTACCCTTTAAATCATAAAACAAATGACGTTCACTTTATGTTTCACGAAGCTTGTTGAACCACTGAGTTTCGCAAAACATTTCAAGTCGCAAATCTGCCAGGAATGCGGTAACAATTCTGCGCCATCCCTAACGACATTTATATCAGGATTCACTGGAGTATTAACAATTTCATATGCATTTTCTTCAGATTTTTCACAATCACTTTCACTCAATCTTATGTCTTCATCAGAATCTAAATTATAACAAGACAGCTCACCATCATCCAATAGCAATTTTATCAGGACTTAGACCTTTTCTATGAGTAATCTCTTCGGGGTGTTTGATCTGCACAGCAAAACGACACCAGCGGACCTCTAGGTATATTTGGTTGTAAAATCTCTCCTAATTAAATTAGAACCACAAAACTTCTGAATACT
Organism: Trichonephila clavata; assembly: GCA_019973975.1. NCBI lineage: Eukaryota > Metazoa > Arthropoda > Arachnida > Araneae > Nephilidae > Trichonephila > Trichonephila clavata. The sequence continues at coordinate 5,125 of BMAO01037956.1, read as the reverse complement.
CACCATGAAAAACGATTATTAGTCACGAAAAATTTTCAAATTCCCTGCAAAACTGCCGAAAGGAGAACAAACCAAATATTTTCATGTGTCCAATCGACACTGACGGACGTTCTAGTGCTAAAGGGAAATTATTATTTTAAGTTATTAGTGTTGTAAATAAAATTGTCTTATATTAATAAATCACATTCCCAATTTATTAATACAACTTACCTAAGCCAGATAACAGTAATTGGTGATGAAGAGAATATCAACAAACACAATTTATAAGATAGCGAAATGATTTGTTTCTAGCTTTGTACAAATACTCAAAAGAGATTGCTCCGAAACATGGATTTTGTCCATCAACAATTCCCACGACAAAATAATTAATTTAAAGATAGCTCTCAACGGTAAAAATGTTTAAATTACTTTACTGACTCTCACTTGTACTTATTTATTTTAGGGTTTGATCGTCAATGTCATTCAGACATTCAGGATTGAATTGCCTTTTAACGAACACGTGCATTTCATTTTCACGTATTATAATACAGAGTTAAAATGGTGTAAAGCAATGAAGGTAGTGCGTATTGTTTTATAGAAAAGTAATACGGGGAAATATTTCCTACAACAATATTAGGAATGAGATCATACGTAATGATTAGTTTTCTTACTTTTAAATTTATTAAAATGTTACAAATTATCATACCAAAGAGACTATAGAAATTGTAACGCTTTTGGGTTGAATTACACACATAAATTATTAAAAATATAAATAATAATAACTAAATTAGCAATAAAAGCAAAATTTAGTAAAATATTGACTCGAGAATGCTTTCCGTGATAAAATTTTATTTTTTTTCATACTGAGTAAATCTCTCTTTCTGAATAGTAAAATTTAAATAAATTTCAAAACCTCTTTCAAAACAAATAAATTCCAGTTTTTAATATTTATCCCAAGCTTAAATTCTTATCTAAAAGATGAATTTTGTTTTCTCTCTTTAACTCACTCTTTTTTTCTCTCACTCTCTCTCTCTCTATATATATACACATATATATGTACATATTTATGTACATAGTTTTATAAATGTCTATATATATGTATATACGTATGCATATATATATATATATAAAAATTTCTGTACAAGATAGAGATGAATAAACCTGATCCATATTGAAAATAATTAAAATTGCAACATAGCCAGACCTACAGGATTTCAAAAGGATGTATGAAAAATTAAAATAATAGAGTTCAATATAAGAAAATATAAAATTATGGATGCTACAGTATTTTAAACATTCCTGACTTAGGACAACTTTTTTATAAAATAATTTATATAAAAGTGGGGTAGAACATCTTTTGCGGTCAGGCAAACTTCCCCCTTTCTGATACTGAGCAAAAACCTATTGAAAATAATGGGTAGAAAATTTAAATCCATTATGAGAAAAAGTTAATTTACCTAAAAATTGCATTCAAAAACGCAGAGCCCACTCTAAATCTGAGTACAATAAACAAGTTATTGCGATATTCTAGACCCAAATGCAAATTCAAAGCAGAGGAATGGCTGAATAGTAGCACTTAGCAAAAGTATGAAAAGAATAGAAATAATAAATTAAGATTTGTAAACGTACTGCAATTATCTTAGGGACAATAAGATTAAATATGATTTAAAAAATAAATTAAATTAAATTTTTAAAATAAATTATGAGAACAAGTATATATAATTTTACCTAAAATTAGAATTTGGAGGTAACTACGATTATATAGGAAAAATAATAAATTTATAATAACAAATTATTAATAAACTATGGAATTTTAATCCTTACTATTAAGAAATTCTTTATTCAAATATCTGTTAATAAAATTAATAGGGTATTTTTTTGAATTAAGCAGTATTTAGTAAAATGTCTAGTTTTTTTTACTTTTTATGATTTATTTGAAAGTGGAAATTTATTGCGTTGTGTGTAATTAATAACAATATTTCTGAATATAGAAACGTGTACATTACACACCCAATGTAGTACTTTTATAATATTGATTTTAAAGTCTTCTCGTTTATCATAAATATTAGTAACTATTTCATTATCTCTTAATTTAGTTTCTTTATCAAGAAAATTTGCTTCATAGTTGTTACTATTTGTCTGTATTAAATTAAGATATTGTGGATAAAAATAACTGTTAGGTTTAAAGTTATCTTGCTTGCCAAAACTGTTTATATGATATATATAGCGAAAAATGTGTGTGTGTATTATTCTGAGTTGTCAATGAAACTATTTTAAAAACGGTGTAAATATAAATTGGCAAGACAGTTGCCAGCTAGATCACCTTGTGACAAACCTTTAATTTGTTAATAATATTTACCATACAATATATATGCATGTATATATATATATATCAGCTGACCCGGTCACACATTATTGCGGCTTTGTTTTAATACGTTAGTTCAATATTATCCTAAGCTATTCAATGCAGTCAAATTAATCATCGTTTATAATTTTGGAGGGTTGGAATAAAGTATAAAACAACAAATTACTTTAATTTGGCATTTCCTTCATCTCCTGCTTGAGTGTAGTATAATGCATGAATTACTAACGAAGTCGTTAAGTAACAACATATGAAGATTTAATTTTATAAATGTAGTGAATAAAATTAATTATTTGCAATTTTTAAAATTATTGTTATCATTTTTAAGTATAAAAACAAATAATTTTATACAACTAATCGCTAATCGAAGCACAATATTTTTCGATAAGCCGTATTTTGCTAACTCAAATAGATTCAACGTTTTCCGCACACGTGAGCATGTAAAATCTAGTTGCCCATTCGAGAAACATGGATTTCCATAGTCCAAGTATCAAATGAATATTGTTCGGGTTTCAGATTCATTTATGGTCATCACGAAAGCCAAACGAATCGGGAAATGAAGACTTTTAAATGGTATTGGAGATTCTGACGGTATTATTGTTATACATGGCAACAGATTCCGTAGCAACAGAACTGAATCCTCGTTTAAATATTACTGCAAAAATGTTTGCTTCAAGAAGTTTCCGGTAATTCTTTTGATGATCAAACGTGCACCGTTTGCACAATCTAGGTGTATTTAAGTTACGCAGCAGAGTAACCAGCGAACCAATCTTCAAACGAAGATTGTGTGGTGTGTTTCCTGATACATCTAGAGTATTAAAAATCTTGATTGGAAAATTTAGGTTTTGTTTTCATCAAAAATAAAGTCGATTGATTTAAAAGGCCTTGGATAACCTGGCAACAACTCTTCTTCTGGAAGTTTATTTCATCACCATATCAACATTTTTTTTGATTAAGTAACATGATTACAGAGGCAATAATTATCTAGATAATTATACAGTATATCCAAAAAGACAATCTCAATCAGTTCCTTTTTGCCTAAAGAACATTATAGAAATCGTTTGGTTATTTTATGCGCATTATGTATTGGGATGAAGTTCTACTTCACCGTTTCCAATATTCAGTAGTTTTTAGGAAATATTTGCTCACAGATTGATCCTATTCCCAAATAAAATAAAAATCTCATTGAGAATGAAATATTTAAAAATATATATGTGATAAATCTGTATAGAAGCCTTGAATATTTTATTCAAGTAACACAACTATATGTACCAAACCTATGTGTAAGAATTAGCTTACTTCTGGGTTGAATGCAAAAACTTGTAAGCAGTTTGCCATTGTTTCGTTGAACTGTAGAATACTCCATACATCGTTCCGCCCATTTGATGAATTAGAGAGATTCTAGGATGATGGGAAGCATCTGCTAATCAGATTCTAAAACTACCCTTACAAATTTTGGAGAAATCTGAAAGTTCTTTTTACGGAAATTAACTTTTTAGAGAACTTTAATAGCTTCAAAATAGCTAAAATAATAACAAAACACGGAAGCATACAAAGTAAAGAAAAAACGACCTACAAAAAATTACACCAATTTAAACTATTATTAGCACCGATTGAAATATAATCCTTATCTCCTAAAGAGTGCTATTCATTTAAATAAAACATGTCTTGTGTGATTCTATTATTTCTCTTTAAATTTAAGGTATACGACTACCCTAAAACTGCGAACTTTGCCAATATTTACAATTTTTGTGGTTTTAATTTATAGGTCATCTTATAGCTTTATAAAAATATGAGTTTTATTATTTTTCGTTCACAAAAACAAAAACTACAAGTGTTTTAGTATAAGCAGTAGCCATTACTTTAAGCAAGATATGTCATACTTTAAAGCACGTTTTACTCGAAATATGTTTTTTTAAATGCTCAAACGGGGACAGCGAGTGCTGAAAAGGTTTTGAAAATAATTAACTGAATTTTTTGTGTATGTTTTGTATAATAGTAGAAGTGATTTAACCTTTTTTATATAATAACTTAAATATTGTTCTCTAATTTTTGTAAAAATTAAAATATCTCTTATCCCGAATGTCATTTCAAAAATGAATAACGTAGCAGCACATCAAATTGAAAAATTGAAAATTTGTTCGTAAACTTTTGGTACAGAATGGGCTCCTTTTATGTTATTTTTTGTAAATTTTTAGCCATTTTTTCCTGTTTTAGTAATAAATAATTTCTTTTTTTTCCTTATTAATTTAGGGTATTTTTCTTAAAACGTAGTAAGCAAATCTCAAATTCACAGCAACAACAACAACAAAAAACATAACTCTATTCTTTTTTTTAAAAAAATAAGTTGTCGCAGCTAGTCGGATACCTTAAGAAGTCACTAAGTTTCTTGAACTCAACTATAAGTCACAGGCTCATTATATTTGAAAACAGAAATGAGGTAGATCTGTTAAAAATAATTATCTTCAGTATTTTGACAAACTGATTTCAGTTGAGCTAGCCCTAAATAAAGAATGTTATGGGGCGAACAAATAATTATAAATTCTAATCTCTGATAGGCAATGGAATGTCATCTATAAGAGTGCATTTGTAATATTTAATTATAGAATACAACTAATAACACCTCTTTAAAATCTTTTAGGAATGAGAACAATATTTTAATCAAAGTTTCCAACTTGTATTTATTTGTCACTCTTTTCTTCGAGGTAACATTATTGAACCTCTTTGAATAAAACATTTTCTTAGCACTGTAAATCAGAATTGCGTATTTGTTTCACAAACTTT